>WBNO01010614.1:3866-150231 GCA_013400575.1 Peucedramus taeniatus
AGTGAAGCTGCAGTTAAGATTGCTGGTTTTGTTGCAGTCACAATTTTAGCTGAAATGTCACTTTATCTTGCCAAAGCATATTTGCTCATGTAGTGCACCTGCTTCATCACTGATGTCAGCTGAGCCCTGGATGGGGTGATTTCTAGATAAACACTCCTGCAGAACCAGCCATAATAGTATAAAACTTTTGAGCAATTGCTCTCTTTCTGTCAGGAAGAACAAAAAGGAAAAGAAACCACTGGGCTTGAGGTAGTGAGGCTGTTAGTGCAGCATTTGCCAGAATAATGGGGTAGATGTTAACCACCCAAACCAGAAGTGTAAGCACATTTTAACTGCTGAATGGCCCACAGGAAGTCAGAAACCTCCTCTGTCCTCTCATGCACCTCACATATATGTATGAGCCTGGGTGGGTCTGACCTTGTTTATAGGGTTCAGTTAGAAAAACCAAGTGTAATGTGAAAGGCCTTGCAGCTTTCTGCACACAGGCTGGGTAACTCCCCAAAGGTGGGAGCTGCCTGGTGGGAATGTGATGCCCCTACTGAGAGGTTCTGGCAGATCCCTGCACACAGTAAGCAGCAGGAGCCTTACTTCAAATACCACTTCTTTCTAATAACTTTGACAAATTCTCATCAGTAAAAAGAAAAAAAAAAACCCCAATCATTTCAATTCAATGAAATGTCTTTCAAATATTAACTTGTGAAGTTATGATTCATATTTACAGAAGTTCCACTGATAATCAAATTAATAATAGATTTATTCTTGAATATAAAACTAATGATAAAGCATTGAATTTTGCTTTCAAGTATCAGAGAATTTCTTATTTTATAGGTCCTTTTCCTTCCCCATTCACACTGCCTCTCGTGTACTTTTTTTGCCCAATTCCCTGTCCATGTAGAAATGTCACTGAGTGCTGATGAGCACAGTGAACAGCAAAGCAGTGACTCCAGCCTGCTCAGCTCTTTGTTGTGGTCTGCTCTCAGGTACAAGCTTAGGAAAATTCTTCCAAGCAGCTCATCATGTGAATTAGGTTCCCTTAGGTTTGCATCTAATTACTAACATTTGCCAAGCATGTGTTATTACACACTGTCCCACTGCATCAGCTCAGGCCACAAGCTCTGCCTGAGCTCTTGTCCAAGGACCACAATAACACTGTGGCTCCACCCTTTTTTGCTTTGCTGTTGAGCAATGTCCCAGACTGACCCAATGTCACCAACATTCAGTGACAATAATGTTATTGAATCATAATTTGGGTGAAAAGGAAGCCCCAGAGGCCATCTTAACCTGTCTTCCCTCAGCTGGAGCTGGAGTGACTGGGTTGCTCTGAGCCATGTCCAGTTCAGCCCTGCACACTGTGTGTGCTGACCACAAACAGCAGCTGGACACCCAGCCCTGCCTGTGGTCATCTTATTTTCATGACCCTCGGGAGCAGCCCCAAATTTTCCCCACCTCAGGCCACCCTGCAGAGAGAGGATTCCACCTCAACCCCCAGGGTGCAAGTCAGCCAGAGTCCATGCGGTAAAGCAGGCATGAAAGTAGTCCTGACTAAATCTGGTCCTGACTAAATCTAGTCCTGATTAAAGTAGCATGGGGTGGGAAGATAATGGAGATAATTAGGCAAACCAGTTAATCCCCAGCCTTCCTCTGTACCCTGCAGTTGCCTCTCACTGTGCTTGGGAGAACCCCAAGTGAGGTTTGTTGACCTTTTCTTTGTGCTTAAAGAGAAGTTTAAACATGTTATTTTCAAGACGTGGCAAACTGCTCATAGAATAACAGAATTTTTAATGTTAGAAAATACCTCTAATATCATAAAGTACAACCTTTAACCCAAAGCTGCAGTATTCACCACTAAACCGTGTCCCCAGGTGGCACAACTACATGTTTTTCAAACACTTCCAGGAATGGTGACTCCATCACTTCCATGGGCAGCCTGCTCTGGTGCTTGAACACCCTTTTGGTGTAGAAATTTTTCATAATATCCAATCTAAACCTCCCCTGGTGCAACCTGAGGCCATTTTCTCTTGTTCTGTCACTAGTTACCTGGGAGAAGAGGTCGACCTCCCCTTGGCTACCACCTCCTCTCAGGGAGTTACAGAGAGTGGTAACATCCTCCCTAAAACTCCTTCTCTTCAGGCTAAACACCCACAACTCCCTAGGCCACTTCTCATAAGAACAGCTTCATCCCCTTCACCAGGTTTGTTGTCCTTCTCTGGACAAGAAGTTCTTTCCATTTTCCTGGTTTTATGCTATTTACTATTTACTATTTACACACCACTGTGTCATCACCTAGGTAGCAATGTGTGTCCCTTAAGCAGAAGGATGCTGCTGATAATTCTGGATTTGATTAATAGAACATATTTTTTTTTTTCTTTTTAAAATATATATATTTTTTTTAGTGGAGAAGGATGTGTTGCACAAAAATACATTAAGAATTTGGAATTTCCAAATACTGCCATAATTAAGCAGTTTTGCAGAATATTCATGAATTTCTTCACCTTATTATTACTTGTTCTGTGTTGTCTTCTACAAAAGTGTTCTCCTGAAATACTGTTGATCCAAATTCTGTCCAGCTTCAGGGACTCCAGGGTCTGCTAGCTTCTGGCTGGCATCAGTTCAGCAGAACAGAGTGCTCTGTAAAAAGACACAATCAAAGTTCAACTCCTTATTCACCTCTCCTTTGCATTTGCTCTGGAAAGGGAAAGAAAGATAATTAAGCAGAAATGATGTGGAATGATTGCCATCCATGCGTCTTTGAATGCAAATTATCCTCTGTAAGCTGGAGATTTTGACATCTTTTTATGTAAAAGAAAGAAGCACAGGCCCAGGTAGGATATATACTAAACTAAACTTAAAAGTTATTCCATCACAAAAAAGCAAATCTAAATATGCTAAAGACTCTCTGTTGAATAAAAATAATATTTTTTACTAATTAATTAATGCTAGCTCTAAAATATGATAGCTCCTATAGATTTGTCTTTTAAATAGCCATTAAGAGTAAAAAGATAAAATGGAAAAGTGACAGAGAATTAAAGAACAGAATTTAAGACCCCACAGACCACTGTTCAGACTATTAAAATAAACTGAAATACTGCATAATTTATGATGTAGGGTTAAAATAATCGATTTCAAAAATTAAACAAAGTTGAAGGGTTAGTAAGAATTTATTAGAGTTGAGCAGCATATGGCGTTTTGGAAGAAATTTATATTATGCTTTGTAAGGAATGTTACTGAATTAAATTTAATGAACAGAGAAAATGTACTCATCTGCATGGTTCCCAGTGATTGCAGCTAACCTGAGATGAAAGAAAAATAAATGGGCTTCTAGAAGTTCTAGTAATTTTTGCCTAGATTCATCTTACTTTATTTCAGCCATCAAAAATGTACAGTTCTAATCCAAAATAGTCATCCAGGGTCACTCTGTAGTCAGTGGAGAGAAAGAGCAATCTCCAGAGAGCTATTCATTCTCTCTTAACATGGATGAGATGAATTACCTTTTCCTCATTGTCCATCTCTCTTCATGGAATACAGAGGAGTGTAGATTGCTAATTTAGACTAAGAACGCAGTTTATTTCTCCAGTCCTTTGTTCTCTGAAGTACAGATATTTAGAGTGAGGACTGGGCTACAGCAATTCAAGGCTTCTAAAATTTTTTGACTCTAGGAGGTCAGCCAGTGAGGATTTCATGGTTAGTGTCTCTGGAGGCATCAGGATGGCATCCATCAGCAGGGCTTACCTGGTAACTGAGTAACTTCTCTGTGGCTGCTATTCCAACAGATGAAAACACAGAGATGCCTTGCACTGCAGAGATTGACTGGGTTCTTGTGATTATCTGGACTGTCCTACAGCCTGTCCCTGCAATGCCTTCTGATCTGGGATATGGAACAGGTGACAGAAAGCACTTAGTGGAAAGCAAAGAAAGCGAAGAGTCCATGTGGCTCCTCCATCTGCTACCTCGTGTTTCCTCCCTCCCAGGTGCAGTTATTTTCATACAGGCTGTCGATGCAAACCTCCTTCCATATTTTTTGTGTGTACCATGAAAACAAAGATTACAAATGCTAATCACTAACATTTATCAGTTATTTCATTTTTTTTTTAATATCAGGCTTGACTTGTGGTGAGAAATCAACACTTCATCTGTTGGTGCTAATTAGCTTGTGTCATGATCTCCACAGCAATATCACTTCTGAAGCACGTTTTTTAGCAAGTTGAGTGAAATGCCAGATGTCAAAAGTTCAGATTAAGACCAGTAATACAAAACCTGAGATTTAGCCACCCTTTGATACCTTAACATTTCTGCTTAAGCATCTGACAATAGTTAAGAAACTCAAACCTTCACCTTTAGTTAAATTGAAATTTCTAAATATCAGTGCTTTAATAGTCTTTAAATAAAAATGACAGTGAAGCACGAATGGACTTTATTAAATCTGGCATATTGTGCTGATAGGGCAAACAGAGCAACACAAGAGCAAACTGAGACTGAAATAAATCAAAAGATATTCTGAGTAAAATGATTAAATTCTTCCTCTTGCCATCCTTTTCCTTCATGTACATAAGACTCAAATTCACCATCACACATCAATATACCAGCAATTTTTTAAAAGGAAGGGACATATGATGAAGGCAGAAGGAATACCAATATCTGTGAAAGAGTATTACAGCACTTATTTTGTAAAGATGTCCAACATTATGCTTCAGGGCTTAAGTTGTTCTGTTAGTTTTGGCAACTGGGGGACTGGCAGAGACAGCACATTTTTTTTTTTTTTTTTGAACCAGTATGGAACTTCTTCCTTTGACTGCTTGGATTGCTGATTGTGCAAGTTGAAAATTGAAGGAGAGAGAATTTATATTGTGGGGAGGAAGATGGGAGAGAAGGAAAAGAAATAACATACAAATTGAGTTTGGAGTGTGACAGTTGGGTAACAAATGAAAAAGGAAGTATAACAGGGTTGTCAGGAAGATGCTAGATGATTCTTCACAGAGACACATGCATCTATGAGAGACAAACTATCCTTTCTATTATCCCTTCCCCTCTCTTGTCCTATGAAACCCACTTATAGTTTGGTTTCAACAAGTATTACAACTCCACAATTTTGATATGTCCATGAGGAATATTGCCTCAGCTGTGGTGTTAGGCCCAAGACTCATATTTCCTGCATCTCATTTAGATTTAATGATTTCAAAATTATATAGCAACAGAGGAGGAAAACTAGTTTGTGCTGTTATCCTCTGGGACTTCAACAAAGATTTTCTTTGCATTGCATTCTTCCAGAAACTCATCTCTGTGTCCTCCTCTGCTATTAGTACCAGTGCTGAACCATATATTCAATATGACACTCAAGCAGACAACTAATGTATCTGAGATTATTAAGCAAAATTTTCATTGCCAAAGCTAAATTTCCAGGCTTAAGATGGAAGTTTTTCTTATCTGAGTTTAACAGCTAATTAGTACTGAGTTCATGCTAAGTTGTTGTGGTTTACAAAGTGTCTTTAAAAGACATCTGAGTAGAAATCTTGTGCCAGTGAAGCTGTCTTTATTCATTTAGACAGGGAGGAAAGGTTCCTTCATTATGAAGTTGCTGTTAGTATCTGAGCTAAATAACACATAGACACAAAGCAGCTGTGAGGATGCTCTTTACACTTCCTGTAAATGTAGAGAGCTCTTCTTTCTCCACAGCAGCAGTTTTGAACATATTCACAGGTGACCTTATTTCCAGTCTCTTGACCTTATTTCTGAGGTCTGTCATCAAGCATTAATTCATTTTATAGTCCTTAAAAAAACTTTAATAAATAAAGGTAAAAGCTGAGCAAAGCATAAGTGAAAGTCACGGGTAATACAGGTCCAGTTTGACTTTAGTTATACAAATGGGAAAAAAGATGACTGAAAACTGTTGTCAAGAAGGAGAATCAGAAATGATTCAGGGCTTTTCACAGGCAAACTTTGAAAGGCACTTTAATTCAAAATAGACCAATAGGTTTCTTTTAGATCGTGAAGTAATTTAAAATCATTAAAACTTAAAATATGTGTATTTATTTATGTGGTTGAAAATCATATGATAATATTCACTTAACTAATTCAGAGTAAGAAAATGATTCTGCATTACAGACACCATTATAAAGAGATGCTGTGCTTTAAAATGGTGTTTACCTTGCACTAAATTTATGTTCAGGAACAGGTGCTAGTTTCCATTGAGTTCAGTCCCCTGGGTCCATGAAACTGTGTCTCTAAACTGAAGTGAGCTGCCTTTCCAGTGAAACAGTGACTCATTAGTGATATTCAAGTTAATATTTGAAGTTTTGTGTAGAAAAATGTCTTTTTTTTTTTTTTTGTTTATTATCCAGGCACTCTGATTTCATACTGCTGATAAAAAACCCGTGTGTTTTTGTCTGCAGGGTACTATTTATTTATCACTGTATTTGAGATTATGATTTTCAGTGAAGCTCTTTGTTAGCCTGAGAACCAGCTTCTTTGGCAGCTGTTGGTTTCCAGGTTGGAATGCAAGAGCCACTTTTGCAATAGAATTTCCATCAAGTTCATTACTTCACTGGTAATTTGTATGCCCTCAAGTGGCTTTATATTTCTTCTTTGGGAGCTCTTGGTTTAGAAACTGAGAGTTTTAAGAGCTAGTTTTAAAGCTGGTTTTATTCCTTCTTTTTTTTTTTCATTCTATAAATAAGTTTTATTTTATGTTCATTTATGTGATTTTATTAATTCCATTTACCTATTTTATTTATTATTTTTTCTCTTCCTTCAAAGCTCTTGATCTTCATTACACCTGTTAAAATAATTTAAAAAGGATTTTTAGGGAGTACTGTGAAAACAAATCTGTTTTATGCTGTTTTCAGCATAAACTGTTGCCTTTAATTGGGAGATAATATTTGTCAAAGGGCATACTTTCTTCAGATATTCTTGGAGGGGACAATGTACCCTTATCATGAAATGCTGAAACAGAACCAAAAAAATCTTCAATTTGTGCAATACCTATTTGCTAGCATTTACATTTAATGACCTCCAGTAAAATGAAGATAGAAAATGCTCCCAGTAATCACAGGTATGTTGCAGTACAACTTGATGATTGTGTTCCTTTCTTGGTTTATATGTCTCTTTCTTGGTTTGCCTGTATATTGTCTAATCTATCCTTGCAATTCACACTTTATATGTAAAATATATGTAAGTATTTAAATTAAAAATTCAGAACTGTGTCAGGAAAACTACAGTTAGGAAAAACCCTCCCACATAAGCAAAATCTGTGTTTAAAAGGCTGCATTCTCTTGGACAGAGGGGGAAAAGTCATAATAGTGACATTTGGTGTTGTGCAATAGGAAAAGTAGAAATAGGAGGAATGTACATAATCAGTCCCCTCATGGACTTAAAAAGAAGCAGTGGAAACTAGTAACTAGTTAAAAATGAGGGAAGAAGGGCAAGGATTGTCAATATGAGTAAGAATTTTATGTGAAATAGGAGCTGTACTATTCAGCCTTGTCTGGACTAAGTGTGGCACAGAAGTTTTGGGATACTCAAAAAGAGAATGAAGGACTGGAACTCATGGTTTTTAAAGTTCTATTGTTATCTCTCAAGGACACTCATTAGGTAAAATAACAGTGTATAGCCCTGATAATTTTCAGAACCTATATGTGCTGACATACAGCTGGTGTAGCTATACTGAGCATGTCACAGTTCACAACAATGTTACCCACATTAGTAACTAATGCAGTCAGTGCAACTACTGTGTCAGTAAATTTGTAGGATTTGTCTCATATTCCCATACCTGGTGTAGATACTGAGCCACTAGGAATGGCATGATTCCATATATACTGAAACAAAGCTGGTATGGCTCACTCAGAATAAAAGATGTCATGAAAGGCATCCATAAGCGAGAAAAGGTTGTGAAAAGGAAAAAGGAGTAACAATGTAAATTCTAAGGAAAATCTTATTTTCTAGGCTGTGATAAATCTACCAGTGACTTTGGTCAAGTGCTACAAGTCTCAGGCTGATAGGAGCTGAATGGCTCCAGTACTGGACATCAGTATTTGGATTATAGGAATCTGATTCCTGTCACTAATGGTATCTATTCTTGACAGCCTTGGATCTTTGAACAAGTTTTAATTACAGCACAAGACAGATAAAATCTAGGAAGAGACCTGATGTTTACTGAAGTCAGAAACCTGTTGGTTAAGAATGCTGTTGGGTTAAGGTGATGGCATATTCTATTCATTCATTTCCTTAATGTAAAACTTACACTTTTAGGGAAATGGTAATGCTGTGGATTCTCAAATTCACTCTGTCAATTTTAAAAGGTCACTATTTATATTACTGAGCACTGTACATTTCATACAATTTACATCATGACTCTTCATAATTTCAGTTTGTCACTTTAAGTGAAAGTATCTCAGATCTAACTGGCCTTTGATACCTGTTAAATCTTCAATTTATGAAAGTGCAGGACTGCACTCATACCATGTTCTTCTCAAAAAGATTCAGAAGTCTGGTTATAAAAATTTATTAAAATGCTGAGCTGACTACATTTACAACTTTTTAATTATCATGTTATTCTGTAAGAATTTAATATAGTCCTACACAGTTACATGAATGGACTGGTTTTCCTTTGGAAGTAGAGTTTTGTGGTGTGTAGGCTGCTTTCCTGAAATCTCTGGAGCTGTCAGATGTTGTGCATCCTGTGTCCGTGCTACTCAGCAAAGGAGGTCCAAGAAGGGGCCCTCATTAGTACTCAGTATAAAGGCAAATGACTGGATCATGTCTGAACGTCTTAGGACTTGTCCCCCCCATTGAAGAGCTGTCTTGAAAAGAGCTGGCTGGAGTGAACTGAAGCAAAGGCAATGCTGTCTGCAGTGACTTGATGCAGATGACTGGGGATCCATTCCCTCTTCCATTTGGGTATTTTTTCTTTTCTTACTTTGCTTGCTCAAGTTACTTTCTAATGAAATCAAAGTTATTTATATGTATAATTTATTATTGAGTTTTTACTATTCCATCTATTACAAAAAGAACAAAAATATGGTTAAATCAAAGCTGTAATTAACTTACTAGATCAATGATTCCCATTAGTCACATCAGCAAATAGATTTATTGGATAACCATTTTTGTTTTGATTATATGGCTGTAGCTGAAAGATACTCCATCATTTTAATTCCCTCTTGATCAAATTTAAGGAAGGACTCCCAGATACAGTGTTTTAAATCATGAGGGTGCTGATCTGGTGAAAGTATCTGTAGGTCATAAATTTACACTAGATTTTTATTCTTAGAACATGAACTAAGGGATTAAAGCTTGTTGAATCCTCCAGAATAGAAAGGCTGTAAAGGAACTGTGAATCCTCCTTGATCTCCAAAGAAGTTGCCTTGTAGAGTGTGGCCACTCGTTAAAAGGCATATAAGGCTGAATACCTGTAATCTTAGAAGAAAAAAACATTGTAAAGATGGACACTTTTGAAGGAAAAAGTGTGGGGATTGAGGAGACAGAGTTGTAGAAGGAAAATGAGTATTTTTAGAGTCAAAGCCTAGAGGGTCCAGGAGACATTGAAAAATGTTGGCTTTATTTCTATTTATGATAAAATTCTGTGGTCATAGAGAGGTATGCAAATGACATAATTTTAGTTCTATCATTGGTGTTCCTTTATTTCTGGAAAAAAATCCAGTAGTCTTGAAGATCTGCCTGGAGTAGAGATGCATTATTTTATCCACAGATTTTTCTGAACTCTGTAGCCAACACTTTCTCAGGAAAAATCAGGTGAGAAAGCACCTTGGACAGGTGCCACTGTTACATTTTTAGAGGCTGGCTTTTAACATCCAGGTTGGTGCCCAAATATTCTGTATCCTTCCACTGCATAGTTTGAGTGTGTTCTGCTGAAAGCAGCATCTCTTCACATTGAAAAATCACAGATTGAGAACGAAGGGGTAATATATTGAGAGAGTATAGAGTAGTTATCATTTGTGACAAGTGATAAGAAGCCAATGAGATAAAATAACTGAGCCTTTTCTTTCTTTGATAAATTCATACATATTTATGGAAAAAAGGATGATCTTAAAGCTATTTCCAGCTTCATGGATTGTTTTGTTTACATTCAGCTATAATCTTTACAGTTTTATAAAAGTACCTCATGCTGTGTCCCCTATTGTAAATCATCAATGCCATGATTGCTATGAGATAAGCAAGATTAAAATTACACTATCCAATTGGTATCACATGCCTTTGCTTTGCATTATTCATTTAATACATTTTTATTTGGGGCAGATTTTTTAGAAAGCTATTTCTTTAGTTATAGTAAGTGTAGTTATGAGATATGTTCATTTGAGCTTTTCTAGATGTTAGTAGACAAAATGAACACATAGGAAAGAACAATAGCACTAACTGCACCAGTTTTAGTATAAAAATTGCAAAGAGGTCAAATAACTGTAGCAATTACTTTGGTTAGTTAAAAGTAGGGATATGGAAATTGCTTAGAAATATTTATTAGTTTAGAATGATGTGAGAGAAAACATCTAATCCAGTTTAAAGATAACAAGGAGTATGAGAAGGTAGAACACAGGAATAACCCGTCCAGAATCAGGCTTGGATACCAGTGATAAAATACTGAAGAAAGATATCATGGTAATGTCAGGGACTGTTAATGATCAGCTGCTCAGTTTTATTTCTAACCTGAAGGTGGAATGGTGAAAGGTGGCTGGGACACACGGGGAACTCGTTTTTTTTTTTTTTTGTGGCAAGTTCTCAGTGTGTGTCTAAGCTTGACCAGGCAAACCTGCTATGATGTATTCCACAGAAGGTGTGTGACAAACTCTGGAAGGCTTGTGAGTGGCAAAGATGACACAGCAGTTAAGGACCATCATCTTTTACTGCCTCAGAACTGCTGGTCCAGTGCCTCATAACAGTGGATTGTCTCCTCAGCAGTAGTTTGAGCTGCTGTAAACATTCAGCTTGCCTGTGCAGAAGAAAGAAAGGACTGCTTTTCTCAACAGGAGAACAGATTATCACCCCAGTCCTGCAATACTTTTAAAAGACAAGGATGCAGCATATTCCTTGGTTAAGCCTGGCTTAGCATGGCTAAGTCTGTGCATCCTTGTTTTCTAGTCTGATTGTCTAAAAGAAGGCATAATGAGGAATTTAGAAAGCCAAGTAATAACTACTAAAAGGCAACTTGGTGCCTTGATGAAGACGATGCAAATGTGGGTGTGGGCTCAGGCTGTGTAAGCATTGATTACAGGATCTAAAGAAAGCTCATTGCAGAGTTTTATGAGCAGAACAAGGACCCCAGTCCATGATCAGAGTTTGAGACCATGGCTCTGGAAAATCGGACTGGAAATGCTGTGTTGTGCTTATCCTCATTTGAATGGGAACACTTGGTATTCTGTCTGTAGGTTTTTCCATGCCCAATACTGTAAAGATCAGGAATTGGTCATAACATCCAATATAGAATATGGGGGTTTTGTTTTATTGCTTTTCTTCTGTTAAAAGGAAACCTTTGGGTTTAATAACATAATATGCAGAACATTTTTTATCTTGAGACAAACATTTCTAGTGTGCTTTATTTTCAATTCACACCCTTGCATCTAAAATGAGAAGGGATGTGGAGCCTTGTTTGGATCTTTAATCTATAGAAATTAAATCTGAGAAAGTTAACAATGTTGAGAAGATTCACCCATCTTTTTAATTTACAAAAGAGACAAAAGTGAAATCGACTCATATCAGGAAGGGAACTTTTTCTAAGTTACACCTCTTGCTGCACAGAAAGTGCAGTTGCAGTTGGCATCCCACCCTCAAAGATCCAATTAAATGGATGTAACAGAAGTTTACAGACACAGACATACAGCTGATTCTGTGGGCCTTGGTGCATTAATGCATTTGATTCAAACACAGTAGGAAAAGGTTCCAGTTTGGAGAGGAAAAGAATTTACTTAAACTCATTTAGCTTTTTAGAGACCTGAATGTGCTGTCTTGGCACAAAACATTAGTTTAATTTTTTTTCTCACTATAATTTAGATATTTGTAATAGAAATGCAAAAATATATTAACATTTTACAGAAAACATATTGAGAAAGAAAATACTACACAGGGAAGTATTTTGCTTGCAATTTTTATTCGTGGTGTTGGAGATATTGTTTTCTCAAAGTTAGTCTGGACTTGAAGAACAAAGAAAGGAAAAATGATGTTAAACCACAGATCATTCTAACATTAATTGCTCTCAATTGTTGTTGTGAAGGATTTCTATTCTTACTGAATAGAGCTTTATGTCCATCAGGGATGCTTAAAGTTCACCAATAAAAATAAATTTTCTAAACAATTTTTCAATATATGCTGCCTAAAATGTGGGATTTCTGAATTCTATACCTATAGTATTGTACACTGGATTAGAATCTGCCCCCAAATGTATTTCTATTTTCCTTATGAAATAGGAGTTCACTAGAGGAAAACATTTGAATATCTCCCATATGGCCCAACTTATGAATCTATGGAACAATTAGTAATTTTCATTACTAAATGAGTTTATCTGCATTCTTTATAATAGTACTTTATGTAGATAAAAAGACAGCCTAAAAACATATTGTGATATAGCAATATTACATATGAGACATGGTTTAACACTGAAAAATTTATTAAAAAAATTAATTAATGAATCCTTATTGCCTCATTTTATCTTTGTTCTGCTATAGATGCTGTTTTACTTTGCCTATTTCCTTGAATTCTTAGATATTCAATCTGCAGAAGACAACTTTCCCCATTTCTAATCTAATGACTGCATCTATCACTTCTGCTGTAGCTTTCTATATTACACTGTTCATTCTAATACTTGAGTTGTATGTTATGTAAAGATGAAAAAGCAATCATCATTGAATATTAGAAGGTTTTTTCCAACCCTTATTTAACAATTTGTTTCATCTGGTGAGTCTATAACATCTGACAGAGGAAATTTTACAATCAACTCAGCAAGATACCTCAAATTGGGCCTAGTACTCAAGGCATAATTCCTTTCATCCTTCTTGAAGCTGATGCATGTATTGTATTTTTCATGTCAAATTCTGGCTGACTGTTTACCTCCTGGTATCCCTGCCTTTGTTATTGTGAGGGCTCCAGGAGAGGCCCCTAGGAAAAAAGCAGTCACAAAATTTCTCTTGTACATGTCTTTTATAATTTTCCCAGACTCCTGCTACTATAGAAGATAATGGTTAAATACAAGGAAAAAACCCAGATAAACATAAACAAACCCCAGCACCAATTTGTTGTGTTCTGTAACACTTTCAAGATAAACATGCAGTTACATGTCACATGGTTGCTACAACAATGACCACTTTTTATATTTCAGCATTGGACTAGTAAGGGAATTAACAACACTCAAAATTACAGAGAAAATGTTTCTCTTAATCAGAAAATGCATGCATTTCCTCCAAATACCTAATTTACATCTTATTCCTGGAACTGTACTGACCAAAGGAATTGGGCTGAATAGGTGAATATCAATGAGGGGCCTGTTTATTTTTGGGGGGGTGTGGGGGGAAGGATACCCTGGTATCTGGTATGAGTGTCCTAGTGAGGCTTCTTTGGCATTAGGAAGAACTGCAGAATCTGATGCTGACTCCTGTGATTTAGCACACGCATTTTTTAATCTTTCTGTCTCAGTTAATGCAAGATGTTGAAGGGATGATGCCAATACTAGAAGGATTTTCTAAGGATTATGTTTAGCAAGACTTTCATAGCAAGACTAAAAAAATCCTGTGACACCAGGAACTTTGAGGTGATAAATTTGAAATGGGTCATTCCTCCATTTGCCCCCATGAGGCAATGCAGCTCAGAGGGATGCTGTTAGAGCTCTACCTTTCACTGAAATTTGGTTGTGTTAAATTTTGCATGGAGCTTATCCAATCCCTCGATAGTTTAACAGAAGTAGTTTATAGCTATTCCACTTGCAGAAAAGGAAAATCTGAGCATGCTGAAAATCAAATATATTAAAACAAATGCTCAATTTTCACAGAAGAAGAACTTCAATTATCTATTGTAAGTTATTGCTTATCAGTGACATTGCTGATAATTGCACCTCCAGGTGACAAGTAATAATTTTGTCTTGGAAAATGAGTGTTGGAAAACACTGTGTATTGTTTAGCAAATGCACAACAGAGCAGTATTCAAAAGCTGAATTTTCATACAGTTCTAAGGTTATTGCACTACCTTTTAAGTTTTATTGATGGGTGAACAATTGAATAATTATCATCTTATTGTGATAATTCCTGTCTTCTCTATTTTGTTTCTATCATTAAGTCTCAAAACAGTTTGCAGTGGAAGTCAGTATTATTATTACTGTTTCCCAGGAAAAGCAGAAGTGATGTGACTTGTCTGGCATACAGGGCCAAATCAGAAATGGACAGGTAAATGCATCAAATAAAATTAGATTTGGTTGTCTTGTTGGACAAGATGTCTCCTGTGCACAAAAGAGTGCAGAGGGGAAAATCCTATTTGTTTCATCTTAATTATGCCATAGGGTAGATCCTTGCTTATGAAAAAAGAAGTCATAGTCTTATGAAACAGCAAATATATAGATACAGAGTTTTGTTTTAAATGTAGATATAGAGGGACACAAGCTTGGCATGATTAAGCACTTACTTAGTTATGGTGTTTTTATGCACCTATGCTGTGCATCTGCCACAATCTGCCAATATTTTAACAGGGATATTTTAAGAAAGAACCAAAATACCTTTTTAATTTTCTTGGGTTCTGATTGGATGTTTATGCTTTAGTTAAAACAATATCCCAAATAATTATGAAGTTTATGTCTTTACTTTAGCAGACTTGAGTAAATGGGACACTTCTGAAAACGTAGTTTTCTGAGTTAATTAAGTGAAAGAAAATTTATCCTTGTTTCTGCTCATTGCTGATTTTCCTCTTGGTAAAAAATTCAACAGCTCTCTATGAGAGCCACTCAAAGAACACTGTGCCCCTTTGGCACAGACTAGTAAACAAGTCCCACAGAGCTTAGAAGATTATCAGCTGCTAAGGAAGCAGACGTTTGACTGTGAGCCTGTAGACATACTCAGCAGGGTGCATAAAATAGGGTAAAAATAATTGTGCCAATGTGTCTGGTTGAGAAATTCAAAATTCCAGCAAGCGAGAAAATAAACAAACACATGAGATGGAAAATTGCAGTAACATCAAAGTGAGGTGCTCTGTGGATGAGCTGCTTGAGAGTATATTTTTGCTGTTTGCAAAATTTTGCAGAGAGGAGTAAAAGAATTGTGTTGTGGATATATGACAGAAAAGAAAGAAAAGTATGGGAATATAACTGAAAGTTGTAACTGAAAGTATTTAAAATTATTGTTGATGTGAGACAGAAGGCAAAATATTGACATTGCTCTTCAAAAGATATGAAGCAACACAAAAATCAGTGAACAGATTTATGTAATTTATACCAGTGCTTGTATTTAACCTTCCTAAACTCTAACCCCAATATGAAAAGTATGACTTTATATCAATTATAAATTGCAAGAGGAAAATAAATTAATGAACTAAAAATAGTAAAGAAGTCACTTTAAGTTTTTATGTGTCTTGAGAAGATATGTTCCATAGCTTTTACCTCATATACTGCAAAAGGTGTGAGACTTCCCATGGCAGTGCCTTTGAACATCTAAACTTTGCACTGGAGTAGAGGAGAAATGTGCAGAACGCGTTGTGCTGAGATCTCAGCAGTTAGAATCAGGCAGTTGTGAGTCTGACTTTCCCAGGACATGGGTGGTGCCAAGGACAAAGCTGAGGAGGGAGCAATGTTGTGGCAGTGCCATGCTGTCTTTGGCATGCCTTTTGTAGTTGCAGTGTCCCTGGAGCTGAAGGCTTTGTGGTTTTCTCAACCCTAACCCTGAGTGTAACCCATGCCCTGACTGGAGCAGCCATTTGCAAGGTGGTGGTTCCAAGGAGAAAGGTGTGGAGGGAGCAGAGCTGTGACAGTGCCGTGCTCCCCTTGGCACCACGGCATCGCAAGTGGCTGCTTTAATGCTCTTCTTAGGGTTAGGGTTGTAAAAACTGCAAAGCCCAGAGTTCCAGGGACACTGCAATTACAAAAGGCATGCCAATGGGAGCATGGCACTGCCACAACATTATTCCCTCCACATTTCTCCTTGGCACCACCATAGGAGCTGTCAATCTCAGCCTGACAAATGACTTCTTCTACTTTGTTTAGTATTAGGGTTGTGCCTAGATTTAGGGTTGAGAAAACACAAAGCCTGGATCTCCACAGACACTGCAAGCAGTATGCAGCAGAAGAACCTGAATTTTGAGATCATGGTATTTCAATACTACTCACAAAATCTAATCCTTGGAATGTCAGGGTGAATGGTAGGTTGCCTCCAATGAATGGTGGCCCAAGGACAACATTTGTGTAAAACTCCTGTGTGGGTCTTTCAGCACCCTGTGATGGGGTATGAAGGCCAAAATAAGGAACAGGTACTCTGAGGATCGAGAGGGTGGCTTGTGGGCACATCTGGAGTTATGCTGAGAAATTAAAGCATGCAGATCTGGGCTTGCAGGCATCTTAAGTCCCTGTTTCAGCAGAATAGCATCCAACACAGTCACAGAAAAGAGCCAGAGCACATATGGTGAGCCTCAATATGTATGTCTGCTCATTTCAGTCATGGAAGAAACCCAGAACAGAAAGATGAGAAAATAAGTATTATGTCAGGAAACTGTAAAATGAGAAGTCAGGTAATGTTTGAACAGCTTTGTCGCCTATTTTTACCTTGTGCATACTCAGTCCAGATTATCCATTCAACATACTTTGATGAATATTCCCACAGATTGTCCACAGATTGTTGTTGCTGTGAGTTGCTTAATTTCCTCTTTTTCACAATGTGCCTTGACTGTGCTGACAGCTACTGCTCCTGCAGCACTGCCTTACTGCATTCTTTGGTATCAGTGTGGCCTTACATCCATAGGAAACAAATAAGTCACAAACATATGATTTGCTTAGTTTTCTTTTCTTCCCTGATTTGCCCTCTTTGTGCATGTTGCAGCAAGTTTGCCCCTGCTTTTGATGTCTACTGAGTCTTTCATTGACCAGAAAGAGATCAAATACAAATACAAAAAAAAAAAGAAATTTTTTTACACACAAAATCCTCTCGTAGATTTCTTCTCATTTGTAGTAGATTTTGTATACTTTTTTTCTACAACATTCTAGAAAGCAATGCACCAACATATTTGGGCTTATTGAGATTTACTGGGATCACCAACACACCATGATATGGACTTACTGAAGTGAGTCTGACAAAGTCACATGACAATTAAGAGATTGAAGCATCTTTTTCACGTAGAGAGCCTGAGAGCTGTGGCTGCTCAGCCTGGAGAAGAGAAGGCTCAAGAGGGGATCTTATCTCTGTGTATTCCCTACTTGTGGAAGTGAATGAAGACAAGGAAATCAGGATCTTTTTAGCAGTGCCCACTGACAGGACAAGAATCAAAGGGCATCAATGAAAAAATATGAAATTCCATGTTAACACAAGAAAGAGCTTTTTATTCTGAGGGTGGGCAAGCACTGGTGCAGATTGCAAGGAGACCAACTGGACCTGGTTCTGGGAAACCAGTTCTAAATGGCCCTGCCTGAGTAGGAGAGTTAGATGATCTCAATAGGTCCCTTCCAACCTGAACTATTCTACAAATCTGATTTTGTGCAAATCTTCTTGCTATTTTTTCTAATTAATACTTGCCTGAAAATCAAATATTATATAATTATTCTGTAATTATTTGATAGCAGGCAGTCTTTCTCTCTTGTAGTCCTGAAATGTTCTAAGTCTTTTTCTTCTCTCCATTACATCATATTTAGAGTTCCATGAGAATATTTTTCGAGAATAATTCCATATTATCTTTGTATCTACATCTTTTTGTTCAGGGAAATGATGTTAATAACCCTTATAATCCTCTAAATGCAGACATCAAATGCCACAATGTCAAGGGCCTCATTAATTTGTACTAGCAAAACTACTTGTGAGTCCTGCATTAAGCTGGCTGAGTCCTTTCTGAAATAAACAATTATCAATAGAGGTTTCTCATCTCCATGTTTAAATTATCAAGTAATGTAACATATGTGTGGTCCCTTCCCTTCTTGTACTCTTTTCTCTGTTAATTCTTTGGAACTTTTGTTCTTTGGAACCAGTGCTGTATTGATGGGGAATTTTCCCTCTCTATTTCAGTCCACCTGTTTTACTAAAGAGAGTTTGAATATGTTACCATAATAGCAGTAATTTACATGGGTATTTTTTGAGAACTAGATACATCAGACAGAAGTAGAGTTTTACACAGGACAGTGGCTGTCACTTTTGATTTTCTGAGAGGTGCATAAAGTTTGCTACTACACTCTGATCTTCAGTTATATTCCACTTTAAAGGAATTTGCTTCTCAATATTGATTATCAGTATATTTTTTTAAACAGAGAAATAGGGGTCCATAAAAAACCTCTCAAATGCTCAAATAATATTCTGATATTCAATTTTTGTATTTTTTATATCGCTGTGAATCAAGTAAAGCACAGATGAATGACTGTAGTTCTGCTTGTTTTAGGATTTCCCACATTTCCCAGTGCATCCATTCTGTATTCTCCACAGCATTTCTGGGAGAGTGAAGAAGGAAGTTTTTGCACATTTCTTTGATCAAGAACTGAGGTTAACTCAGCTTTACACAGAATTTGAAAGCTAATCTTGATGGCTCTGGCTTGTTAGGTTTTTTGGGGGTTTTTTTTTGAGTGCAGATTTCTATAGTAATTTCTTAATTTTATTACAGAGACCATGAGATTTCAGAACAATGAAGCATATGCTAAAAGAAAATGGAGCTACTTATACCATATTTGCTATGTTTTTTCTAATATCAAACTAGCAGGTAATGAATTTGAGTAGTTTAATATTTGATGTGAAACTGGAGTTTTTGAAACTATTCAGGCTTTTGAAAACATTAATATTTTCAGTTCCCTCTATCCAAAACAGAATAGCTTTGACATCAGTAGTTCCACTCCTTCATCTCCACAGCCTATTTACATGTATTTCAAAGACATTTAAGGTAATTCCAGTTATCCCGTGACTGAAATTTGAGATATGGCAGGAAGTAGCCCAGCTCACCTTCATATGCAATCACACAAAACAAAAATTATTTGCATCTATTACCTGAATTTTGGTCTTTGGTAAAATCACAAGTTGAAATAAGAAATTCATGAAAGATCAACATGAAATATTTTCACATAATAAATAGAACACCAATGTTCACTGTCGTATTTTAACACATTTTTATTTATCATATGAACTTGGAAAAAATTGTATTTCTTACTCTTATTTTTATCAAAGAAAAGAAAGAAAATCTGTGATATTGTGTTGGTTATTATATATGCTGGAATTGTTCACTCATGTTCTTGTTGTCATGACACAGAAACAAGACTCATTCTATGGGTCAGTATCCAGAATGAAAAAGCATGAAGGAATTTGTTTCTATATCTGATCATACAAGTGGGACAAGCCAAGCAGAATATCACTAAACTGAATGGCAGTGATAACCACTGGTGGGGATAAGAACATGAGAGGTTTAAATACCATATGAAACAATAAAAAGGAAAAGAAACATGCAACTTTGGAAAAAATTGAGCAAGAAATCAAGTTGTAACTTAATTTGGAATAAAAGATAAGAGTTTGAGGGCCTTTGTGCCTGTTGATTTGTCTGAAATAAGTTTCCCACTTGTTTGGAGCCATGTAGAAGTCAGTCATCTAAATGTGCACTGTGGTGCAGTAGAACAGGTGCTCTTTTTCAGTGTCCCAAGGCTCGTGGGACTAGGCAAGTGGGACCCATGGCTTCCTGAATTAAGATCAGTCATCAGCTAGGGGAGAGCTTTACAGTACAGTCAGGCTTTCTGATGTGACCTGGGAAGAGACATTCCAACTGAGATACTGATCTACTTTTATACTTGAGTGCCTAAAACTAAATAAGAGTAGATTTAATCTAAATGAAAATATCCTATATTTCAGGAATACCTGAAGGATCTGTATTTGGAAAAGGAGACTTTGATCTTCACTGAAATGTAAGTTTGTATTAATAATATGTCACAAAACATAGTTTCTATAAAAATGTGCAAATATATAGGTTTAATTTGAAAATGGAAACTGCTAATGTTCTTTCTTTCTTTCTTTCTTTCTTTCTTTCTTTCTTTCTTTTTTTCTTTTTCTCAGTAGTCCAACAATAAACATAGAATAACAAAAAATTTGTGATACAGTTTCATACTGGATTCAGCTACACAGGACTCAATGTTGCAAAGGACCCTCCCGTATGACTTGTACCTGAACATTGAATTAGGTACAGAAATTGTCAGTAGGTTTCCTTCTGTAGTAAGGTTGTCCTCCTGTTCTTCACAGTAACTCTCTGCTAATATTCATTCTTTCCTTGTTTTTCTTCCTGACTTCCCTTTTATTACTGTTCTGAATGCTAATGCTATGAGAATGAAGTGTCTAAAACTTTGATTACTCAACAGGGTTCATCAAAATTAAGCAGCACTGCAGTATGTGCTCATAGCATTATTGTAAATGGCTGCTCAGTTATAAATTTACTAAAGAAGAGAGTAAATAGTGCTTTCAGACAGTATTTTCACAATTTTTTAAAACTGCTATATAAATGTCTTTATTTTTCATTTTTGTTTTCTGCCACAATGAAAGAAAGATTAAATCTGAATAATATTTTTAAAAGAGATTGATTCATCAGTAGTCTGATGTTTGCTTTTTTTTTATGACACTGCTTGTTTTAGACTCTTGATTTGACACAGAATCTCTATATCTATTGAACTCTGAGAATTTTGAATTCTACATAGAGACCCTGTGTTCCTCTAAATGTGTCATTTCTGTTTGCAGATGCTTCCCCCCCTACCTTGAATTGTCCTGTCTTTTTATTTTATTGTTAAAGGAAGGTAGGGGAAGTGACAATGCAAACAGAGCACTGTGCTTGGCAGATGAACACTGTGCCAGGACAGGCCATCAGCTACAGGGCCCTCAGCTGCTTATTCTTCTGCTGTTTTACTTCATACTATTCCTTGACTACACTGCTTTTCTTCATGGAGCTGTGAGAGGAGTGTCTGGAAGGATGAACCTGGTTGTTTAAAGTCTTTCCATCCATCAAAGGCATTGTGAAAATACAGCATTGCAAAAATATTGTTTCCTGATGGTACTTCTTTAGTCTTGCTTTGTATTTCTAAATGTAGTCTTAAAAAAATTGTTCTGGTAGTTTTTTATATTTCCAAACACAGTTTCCAAATGCAATGTCTATAGAATCAGGAATCAGCACTGTAAGATCTCTCTCTGTTACTTTAGCAGCCTATGGATTGGCAGCAATGGCTTGAATCTCACTTCCAAATTAAATAGTAAACTCTTCTGATCAGAGAACTAGTGTCTACATCAGGAGTTAATTGTCCTAGTCACTCTTTATAGTCAATGTAATCAATATCCTGTCTTTTCAGATGAAAGTAAATCTGAATAAAGTAACATGAGCTGTGTATCCAGCAATGTCTTTTCTTATTGGGGTGAAGCAAAGTTAGCAAGATAGCTTACGTGAAGGAAATTAGAATTAAGGGATGTGAATCCTACCAAACTTGTCAGCTGGTTGTTTTTTGTGGTGTTGTACATTGGCCTTGCATATTGCACTGCTGGTTCTGACAGAGGCTCCTACAGGTGATTAAACAGAATACTTGTCCCTTTTGTGCAAAGAAAATCAAATGAAGGGAGCAGAAGGAATAGAAATGACTATGATTTGTGTCCTGAGAAAAAGTCGGTAAATAATATTCTGCTGTCATTTAGATAATTAAATGAAATAATTTCCTGTCCAGAGAAATTATTAATCAATTAGATTTTTGATGTCTAAATTTGATCTGAGACTTGTAGGAAAAATCAAAGTGCAAGGAATTTGCACAATGTTGGCAAAACTCTGAGGCTTTGTTCACGGTACTCTACAAACATGTAAGCATGTGCTTCCCTCTCAAGCACATGAACTTGAGAGGGAAGTGAAAGCACTTTTCAAAATGAAAGCATTGCCTGCAGAGTACTTGGAAGATCCAAACTGCAGTGGCAGAATTTTGAAATATGGAGAAAGCCTATGATTAAAACAAAAAAGCTTCAATGGAGTGGTAATCTTCTTACCATTAATGACAAAAGTCCCTCTGAATTAAAGACTGCCCAATTACAATCAAGCATAATATCAGAAGGATAATATATGTCTTGAGGCATATGGATATGGATAGAGAAATACCAAATGTATCCATACCTTGATATAGAACTGGAGAGAGGTGCTAAATATGTTTGCATTTGACACTGATAACTATCCTTAATCAATATTTGCAAAAGCTTTTGCAAACTGCTTGCATCAGGAGGGAAAATATGATGCCATCTGTTTACCTCACACAAGCATGTTGGTTTGTGCAAACTAGTTATTATGGATATTATAACTGACTTGACAAGCCAACACCTGTTTGTTTCTACAAATACCAGTACTGAAGTTTGCACACACTCCCACAGACACACAGGGGCTCTCTGAAAAGTGAACTCATGCTGAACAAGAGCAAATGAAGACAGCATTAAGTACTGGTCACAGTGAAATCTTCATCTTTCCTTACAGATATAAAACTGAGTCTGTACTCCGTATTCTTAATTTAGAATAATTTCAGTATGATTACAATGGCTTTCAACTTTCTAGTGGTATTGCATGTTATGCTCATTTCTCACCGTCACAGACGTTGCTAAGATGCCCAAGAACAGAAATGTCATGGTGTAGAAATTGGAGGATGAACAAGCTAAGAAATATGATGCTTTGGCATTATAGTGCTCTGAGGCCTTGGGCAGCAGGACATCTAGATGTGGAGCTCCATCAGCAGAATCAAAATTCATGTTTGTGAAAGAAAACTCACAAAAGAAGTGGCTCTCTGTCCATCTGGAGCTTGTGAATCATATGTATGTTTTTATACATTTTTTTCTATTTTAAAATTGCAGCCAGAAAGATGTTCCAAGCCATCAGTAATTTTAAGGGATGAGACCGAGGTAAAGCAAAGCATCATGGAGAAAGATGATTCCATAGCAAATGGTCAAAGAAATGAGGAAAAGGTAACTGCAATACAGGGCCTTTAGTGGCATATTTTAAATGCATGGGAATATCTGAAGATGTGCATAAACTCACAGTAGAGAAAAAATCAGAGAACTGAGCTGGGTCCTGCTGGTATAGATCTGTCAGATCTTGTTTGTACTCCCTGTTGTGTTCCACCAGTTGGGCATCACTGTGGTACGAAGCAGAAGAAGAAGAAATCAGGTGGGCATAGGAGGGAGGAAAGTTTTAAATTATAGGCAATTCTGCCTCTTCCCCCTCTATCCCCTTGTTATTTGGTCATGGCTGGCAAAGGTATGAAACCCTTATAAAAGATGTAGTAGTTAGGGGAAAATTGAGGAGAAATGAAACGAACAGGGAATGAATCTTTTACCTTCCAGAGAGATTAGATTTCATTATGCTGTGAAGGTCCATAAGGACTACATTTGTCATCCTGTACAATGAAAACCAGATTTTGACAGTTCCATGTGTAAGTAATGCTCCACCATGCAAATGCTGGGCTGGGACTCATTGTGCCACAGGAAACAGGTCTGCATTTCTAGGACGACTTTCCACTTTGTCTTACTTGTTCACAGTTTTTTTCTATTTCTTTTATTAAGGAAGCTTCTATCCACCATTGTTCAGCAAATAGGATCTCTTCAAGTGCATCATCTTCAACTTGATAGAATTGATTCAGATGCTGCATTATATACCAAGTAATTGGAATGACCTAACAGAGAATGTGCCTGCATTTATAAACAGGATCTGAACTCAAATAGCATGTAGGAAAGTAATAAACTAATCTCCAGAATTCCTGGTAAAGTCTCATTATCATCATCCAACATCACTTTGATTAGGTTGCTCTCTGGGCATAAAATCCAATTTATTACTTTTCCCTTTAAATAAAAAATTATTCTATTTGGCTTAGTCAGGGGTTTGTAACCGAAAGATTTTGGGACCTGTTTAATAGAGACTGGGATTGTTTTACTATTCTATTACTTTTTGTCTTGTAGCATGGCATTGTTACTTGGGAAAATCGGTAATTTTTTTAATGGTTAGCTTTCCAAGTTTCAATTGTTAGACTCTATACAGAAACTTTTCTCCTGAAACTCCCCATACAATGATGTATTCTTGGCTATTCACAACGCATTTTGAGTATTATCAGTTTGAAATTTTCCTGAGATATTTTCTCAAGTCTATTTTCAAAGTTCAAAAGTTTTCCTTCATTATTGCTTTATTACTATAATTCAATATATGAAATTTGAGAATAGTTATTCAAAGATGTAGAAAGTTATTGTAGGTTGGATGAGAGCATAAGGGCTAAGAAATGACCATACCTCTATATTTAGTTTGTATTTGGCACTTTGCTTTGGTTGTCTTAGGGAGACTTTTTGCTGCAAAACAGACTGAGATGCATCACTTTAGCACATGCAAAATAAATGATTAGGGGATTTATCACATGTTTTGGTTTGGACAACAGTAGAACCTACAAATTGTCAAGATACAGTCTGATTTCTTTTTTTGTCCTGATTTTTCTGGCTGTGCTGTAGTTAGATGAAATGCCAGAACAATGGACAAGAGCTCTGAGGATTCTGGAGAGATGCTTGCGTTTGTTTGACTTCTATAATTTTCTCACCTCTTTAAGTCTGAACAAGTTCTTGAAATACTGTCAGGAAAAAAATTGTCCTTGTCTCTAAGTAACATAATCATCTGGCCATGTCACCCCAATCTGTTCTCTGCCAGCCATGGCTGTGAGCGATAATTGCTTTTTTCTAATCTCTGGCTGCTAAAAATTAAGTGGAGTAAATTTTGTACAGAAGGGGGATCCTTGACAGACATGAGTCCCTAGAGCTCTAGACTATCAGTAAAACTGCAGTCTGAAACTACAGATAGTGGCCAAACTTAAAATGTTTATATGTATGGTTTAGACAGTCTCAAGGTTGATTTTGAGTTTTATTAATATCTCAATTTAAATGTGTATCCAGATTAAGGTTGAATGCTCTTTTTTGACTGGAAGTTACAAAAATATGAAGGGTCAGCTTTTACAATTATGTGGCTGATTCAATGTGATATAAATTTTAATGTATAAAAACTTATATATATTATTTATACCAGCAATTCCTTTTTATACATTCAAAAAGGCTTTTCAAAAAACTTAAACTTCTGAGTGACAATATGGAAAATAAGTCCTAAGTCACTGAGTCACTTTCAAACACTGAAACTTGTTACTGCATTGCTGTAACAAAAATCAGCCTGCACTCCTCCTGGAGGAGTCCAAAGCTTGTATATGTGTTGAAACAGCTGCCAGAAGTGTGAATTCATTGGACACCTATAGAGGGATTTATTTCCTGTGCCTCACTTTTTCTTCTAACACGCTGGTAGTTTTCCCATGCAAACATTCCTAAGGTTCCACAAGACCATTTGTGTTGAAATTTAACCTGATTAATCTTATATTTTTTCTCTAAGAAAATAGTTATCCTATTTTTTGTCTCAAAAGTGGAAATAGCATCTTTCAGTGCTTCAGCAAGCAAAAAAATTCTGAAGAATAACCTGCTAAGACACGGAAATATTTGAATACTGTGCTGGTGTATAGGACCTGTCAAAACCCTTAAGTCAGTGATTCTTCCCAGCACCACTCCTGCAGAGGGGCACCTGGAGTCAATTAGTTCAGATTAAGAGGAAAGAATAGATAGAGGCTCTGCCCTTGCATGGTAGATGGGATGAAGAGGGTTTATTTGGCTCTTTTTCCTTATAGCTGAAATGGATAATGTTTTTTTACATGTGTGGCTAGGAACTGTCAAACCATGGAAATTATTTTATTTATCTGGGCTTCTAGGTTTCTATTAGGGGTCCTTTGGATGTGTCTGTAGAAAGCAGTTGAGAGGAGGGTTCTGCACTAACATTTTGCCACCCAGTTTTGATTTTACCAAATGAGAGAATGCATGCAGTTTAAGACAGATGGCAGTTCTTGACACATAAAGAATAAAACTAACATTGAAGGGCTTTTGGGGGCTCTGTGTGTGGTCTGTTGAAGTTTATGATGTATGGTATGTTAAGCTTGTTGCTCTTTGAAGGCTGCATCTCTAGCTCTTATAAACTGATGGAAATCTGTGGCTCTGCTAATTTTTTGTCTGCCCAGTAATTTCTGAAAATTTCTAATTGTAGAATTTTATCTTTTCCTTGTTGTTTTGACATTTGATTTTTGACAGATTTTGGGTTTTTTCTCCTTTTCATACAGAATAGCTCAGTTCCTCTGTCAGTTCTGCAAGTAGTGTAGGAAGAGTCAGTGTTAATTAACTCCTACTTACAGTATAAATAATCTTAATATAAAAATTATACCTGAGATAATAATTTAGCATTAAAATATTAATCATACTGATGTAAAAGTTTAAGTGTTTCCTAATTAATGCTGTAAATACTCCTAGTATGAGCAGAATTCTCTTTAGTCTGCATAGTTGTGGACTTCAAACTGAAATCTATTTCTTTTTCAATCCTATATTACCAGATGTTGCAATATTTTGTTTACCAAGAAGTTTAAAACTATGTCTAACAGAAAATGAGATGGACTGTTCCAAATAGGCTGAAAAGAAAAAACTGGAAAAAACCTTTAAATGCTAAGATGTGCATAAAATGTCGCTTTTACCAAATAATGTAATTTTTTTTCATGTGTAATGCTTTCTTGATAAATCTTCACTTAGTGTGGCTGCTTCTGAGATTGTAAAAATGTATTTTTAAATTTCTTTAAGACTTTTTCCTTATTTCTACTCAAACAACTAGGATTTATGAATTATTTTTTTAAAAATTATAATCCTAAATTATAGTCAAATCATTTTGACTATAATCTTTAAAGTCATCTATTTTGAGTTGAAAACACTAGTTTGGCTCTACCCATTTTAGCATTAATATAAGATAATAGTTGAATGTGTTAGTTTTCCCAGTTAATATGTTCAGTTCAGAGATACTTTTATTGTTATAATAACTGAAGTCATGTGAGGAATAGATGGAAAAAATCTTAGTGTAGATTTGGATATTAGGATATGCAAAACCCATTAATTTCTAGATTTTTTTATAGCATTTGATTAATTTTTTTTTTCTGGAGTTCGTGGTTTCTTTACATTTTAAAAGTAAATCTGGTTTCCCAGATATAAAGTAACTTGACTATGAGAAAATTATTCTTTTCATTTTGTTATTTATATTCTATCAGCTTTAATTTCATGCAACTATAATACTATTTTTTTGAAATTAAAGTTCCTACAAAATAGTGGACTTTCTAAATAAACGTTAATCCTGAATTAAATCCCAAGAAAATACTGAGTTATTTTTAATGAAAGAATATCCTTAAATCTTTCTCAAAAGTAAACAAACAACCTTTTTTATTTTAGGATAAAATATATCTTCCAAAGCCCTTCTTTTGTTCCTAGTGCTGCTGCTTGCTTGAATTGCATCATTATGCTATAGAAGCATAATTACCAGCTCTGAACAACAGTTTTCATGGTGACATGCAGCCAAAGCCTGGAATGGCAAATGGGAGAAGCCAAGGATTGATAAGAACTCCTGACATGTGTCAGTCTCAGTCTTATTACTGAATTATCACAACAAAAACTTGCTGGTGAAAAATCATGAGTAGAAGAAAAATGAGTGCCTGGATGTCCTTTTAAAAATGATTGTGAGACTATTAATAGTGTTATAAAATATAAGCAAATAATTGCTAACACCTCAGTTAAACTCAACTATAAGGTTTTCAATAAGAGTTAAATTTGTGATTATTAATAATAACACTAGAAGGAAAGATGAAACTGAGACAGGGCTTGTTCCCAAAATTAGTTAAAAGGTACAGCTATTAATTAATTTCACCAACTCATTCTGGTCCAGAAAATGAAAGCTGAATGTTTTTTGGAGATAGACTAACAAAAGGGCTGAATCACTGCTCTGAGTAGAGAGGATACCTCAGTCATACCAAATGTCACAGTTACTCATGTAAGTATTTTCCATGTAGGAACATGGACATACACATAATTTTCCTGGGTTAGAAAAAAGAGAGACAGGAAAAATGATACTAAAATTGAAGATGCCAATTGAAGTGCCCCAGCCACTAACCAAACACCACTTTACGCCTGGGATGGGGAAGAGAATTGCAGGGGTAAAAGGGAGGAAACTCGTGGGTTGACATGAAGACAGTTGAATGGGTAAAGCAAAAGGGACCTGTGCAAGCATAGGAAGGAATTCACTCTGGACTTCCCAAGGGTAGGCAGCTGCTCAGCCATACCCAGGAAAGCAGGGCTCTATCATGACTAACAGTTACTTGGAAGATAAATACCATCACTCAAAATATCCTCTCCTTCCTGCTTCAGTTCAGAAAGGACATTGAGGTGTTGGAGTAAGTCCAGAGAAAGTCAATGAAGCTGGTGAATGGTCTGAAGCAGAAGTTTTATGAGGGGCAGCAGAGGGTGTTAGCCTGGAGAGGAGGAGGCTCAGGGCAGACCTTAGCACACTCTTCAACTGCCTGGAAGGAGACTGTAGCCAGGTGGAGCTGGGGTCTTCTCCAGACAAACAGCCACAGAGGAAATGGCCTCAAGCTGTGCCAGGGGAGGTTCAGGATGTACATCAGGAGAAAATTCCTCATAGAAAGGGTGTTTAGACAATGGAATGGACTGCCCAGTAAAGTGGTAGAATCACTGTCATTGGGGGTTTTTAGGAAAGAATGGATGTGGAACTTAGTGACATAATCTAATTGACATGATTGTGTTTGTTCATAGGTTGGAGTCAATGATCTCCAAGGTCTTTTCCAACCTAATTTATTGTTATTCTGTGATTCTTCTCCCAGTTTTCTTGTTAAGCATGATGCCATATGATTTTAAATATCCCTGTGGTCAGGTGGGTTTAACTGTCCCATATGTGTCCCCTCCCAGCTCCCTGTGCACCCACAGAGTCCTGACGGAAACATTAGTGTGTATCAGGTCTTCCCCCTCAATAGTACTTTCCATATCCTCAGTCCTGACCTCTCACCCAGGATCCTTGTCCAATTTTTTTTGACCCCTGCCGTGCTATGTTTCTTTACAGATAATGGAGGTAGCTGTATGGTTTTGGATTTAAGGCAGTGGCATGGAAAATACCTGTCAAATGCTGCACACAGCGCAGTCTAGAGACATAAGAAAATGAAAATCCATAGAAATTATTTGACAGATGCAGCCACAATTTGCACACAACTAAGCTACCCAAATCCAGCAGGATCCCAATAATATTCAAGTTTTGCATGTGGGTTCGTTTCTTTTTTTTCATTCTTTCTCTCACCCTAGTAACCGCTACAAGTGGATGGAACTTCTGGCTCTATTTGCAATAGTCTTCAGTGCCACGTTGGATGGGGCTTTGAGCAACCTGGCCTAGTGAAAGGCATCTCTGTCCATGGCAAGTGGTTTAAAACAAGATCATCTTTAAGGTCCCTTCCTACCCAAACCATTCTATGACACATTGTGAAGTGATAACTTGTGGTTAAGAAAGGTTCAATTAAATCTGATCCACCGCTCTGAGAGTGAGGGGAAAATATATGCAAATTAAGCTTAGTAACAAAGCACAGTATGGAAGATTCAAAGAGACAATTCTTTGCTTTTTGTCAGTTTTTCAAGCTCTTTGATATCAATTGGTCTGAGGCTTTCCTTGCACATGTGCGCACAGTTCACTTGACAGAGGCATTTAGAGCACAGAACATTTAAGCCTAAATGACTTCAAATTTCATGATGGCATGAGCAAGTAAAAATTGGTCTTTACTAGGGAAAGGACAAATTTTTGGTAAACACTGTCATCAGCTCTGTACTTTAGAAAAATGACAGATATCTTTGAATTGCTAAGATAGCTTTCTTATGCTAATACAGTTATCTGAAATATATTACACAGGAAAAACAAAGAATGCCCATGAAGTCAAAAGCTCAGTGTTATACAACAATACACTTCAAATTATCCCTTTTATCTAGTTCTATGGGAGTAAGATATGAAGCTTCCTCCAATTCAATAACATATTCCCTTACAACTAAGCTCTGCTATTGGATAGATGTGATGCTTTCATTGTTTCACAGGGAATGGTTTTCATTAGGCTTAAAATTATATCTTTGTTGAAAGCATTTGAAATTAACATAATGGACATAGCAAGAAATGCAGATGGATGGGTGGGGTGAACCTTGATTTTGAAAAAGTTACATTGGTAGGCTTTTTGATCTTAAATACCTTTTAGTTATGTTGAATTTCTATGCAAATTTTAAGAGTTTTAAGATCCCATCCAGCTGGCTAAAGTGCAAATTCTACTATTAGCCAAAAAAAAAAAAAAACCCAACATGGAAATGGCCCAAGAAATGGGTCTTTTGCCTACTGCTTCTATTTCAAGGGGTTGTGAATGTTGGCTGGCAATCAGGGCTGTTGCAGAGTTCCAGTGGTAAAACCTGTACCAGAATAGACCCTGCCCACCCACACACAGAAATGTCAAAACTATTTGGCTTGTCAGTCCTAATTTCTCTCCTTGTTTGAAATCAGCTTCTGTAACACACCCGTTGATGAAGCATATCACCCTTCAGCAAATATGCTCATTCCAACAGAATATTCTTTCTCATTGCACTTGCAAAATGATTTAAGATGAGGATCTTGATGTGTTACACCTCCCTGAAACCTTAACTGTTGCTTCTATCACTTGAGAACTGGAGCTTATATCAGTCAAAATAGATGCAACTCACTTATCTCCAAGTTCTGCATCTGTCATGATTTAACCCCAGCTGGCAGCCAAGTACCACGCAGCTGCTCACTCACTTCCCTTCTGCCCACATGGTGGGATGGGGAGGACAGCCAGGAAAGAAAAGAAAATAAAACCCAAGATTAATAATTATGGCAAAGTGAAATATAATAATGATACTACTAGCATTAATAATTTTAATAAAAAGAAGAGAGAAAGGAGACAAAAACCCAAGAGAAAGGAGTGATGCACACTGCAATTGCTCACCACCCCCTGATGGAGGCCCAGCCATCCCCTGAGCAGTGATGCTCCCCCTTCAAATTAACTCCCCACAGTTAATATACTGGACATGATGTATTATGGTATGGAACATCCATTTGGACAGTTTGGGTCATCTTTCCTGGTCATGATCTCTCACAGCTTTTTGTGCACCTTCTTGCTAGCAGAGCATGAAAACTACTTGCCTCAGGGTAATTACTACTGAGCAGCAGCCAAAACATCAGTGTGCTATCAACATTATTCTTCCACTGAATCCAAAACACTACATTGTACCAGCTACTAAGAAGAAAATGAACTCTGACCCAATCAAAACAACATCTTGATGAACTGGGGCTTCTATTGCTGCAGACTGGCTACAGACTGGCTAATCATTTCCATTAAGAAGATTTTCCAGTCTGTTTTTCACAAAGTCTGAAGTTCAGTAAAACCTACCTAAACTGCAGTGGTTTTTAGAAATAAATTCATTATTCTCTTAAAAATAAGTTGTTGACTCTCAGTGGTCTGTTGATTGAAGCCTAATAATCTCAGGAGTATTTCTGTGATCCTCAGATAATGCTGAAATTAGTCTCCATACCTCAAGACATGTTGGTTTTGTTACTTGCCCCACTGAAAAAAAGTAAAAAAAAATTATCATACGCCAAATATGTTGACTTCTTTTTTCCCTTTCTTAATGTGTAGTGCAGATGACTTGTAAAGAGTTAGGTGCTAGGTCCTTTGCAGTAATTTTTCCTAAGTGCATCACTAGTATCCTGTAGGTAAGGTGTTTCAGACTGCTGGCTCTATTTTTTTATCTTATGCTTTATACCAGCAGATTTCAGTACAACTCTAGTAGCTGCTATGAACCTGTGTTCATGTACCAGTGGGGGACTGTGATAATTTCAAACTGATGGCAGTGACATCTTTTATAAGGAAGTCCCCATTTGGTCTGTAAGATAAATTTCAACTTCCAACCAACTTCTGTACTTTTGGGGTTGGTTTTATGTCGTTTTTTTAAATTGATTCCTTTTGCCTTGTTTTGTTACAAACAATTTCATTTGTCACAATCTCCTTATTTGGAAAAAAAATAAGGCCTGCAAAATAATACAATAGCATTCAGCTTTCATGTTAACATTTTCCTGTGAAATGCATCAGAGTAATTTATTCTAGAAAAAATAGTTTATTAAGTTTTCAAAACTAACTATGAACTGCAGATGAAGTGTAGCAGAGGAGAGCATTTTTATTTGTACAAAAAGAGCAGAAAAGTGAGAAGACACTATATTTTATCTTCAATCTAATTACCAAGATAGAAGAATACAATCTTGATTGAATACATGCTGAGTTAAGTCTTTGGAGCAGAAAACTGTCTTTGTTTTTGTGTATTAGTGCAGCTGTGAGTCCATTCAGTTAGTTTTCCCATCTTAACACCAGTAAGTGGAAGACCATATGATAGATTGATTTCTTTGCTCATAAAGGCATTCACCTGATTCACCTTTTGAAATCAGGAAGCTATACTCATTCCTTGGGCACTTATTTTCAAATTTTCTGTCTAACAGTCAATAAAGCTTTTTCTTCAGCATGAAGGACACTCTTCCCAGCAACCATGTGTGAGAGTGCATGTCTGCACATGTGTTGTTTAGTGCAGGGGAGGAAAGGAAGCGATTTTGAATTTGGCCTAGGATTTTGAGCCACTAAACCACTCTTCTCTGAAAGATATTACAAGCTATGAATAGCTAAGTACACTTCAGTGTGTGCATTATTAGACTGTTTCCTTCCTCTTTAAGTCAAGTGGCACTCATCAAGCTGAAGATACCAAAGGAAAAGAACTTAATTATATTTTAAACCTATGAAGAAGGAGCTAGGAATGGCTTTGATATTTTGTTGTGGCTTTAAGTAGGACTGAGACAAGCATGTGTTTAAACTGTTTAAAGTTCTGTCCCCCACCCCTTCCCCCCATCTCATACCTCAAAATCCAACCTCTTAGAGAAAAGAACCAGCCCTAGCTAGGTAATCAATTACTGGAGTTGGATAGGTAAATACTCTAATTGGCTTTCAAGGTGTCAAACAAATATTTTTGTATTTGAGTGTCTCTAGCTCAATGGCAAAGACTTTTGCTCCAGCCAGATTAAGTATGCTGTTTAGAGGCATTGTTGGAAATGGAATAAGGATCTCCATTATAAAACTTTTGCCTAGAGCTTAACTTTCCTAGTGCTCCATGGTGTTTCCTTTTTTTTTCCCTTACCATATCCTTCTGGAGTTATATCTTGAGACACTCTTCCATCCTGTTCTCATTCTGGTCACCATTTACCATTATTAACGATCCTGGCTGATCCTGTTGCTTTCTTTCAGATTAATTCCAGGATTTTAACAGGAGGATGAAGGGATTCTATTATGCTTATACTTCAATGTATTAAAATAAAGATCCAGAAACTAAATAGCTAAGCTATTTTCAGTAACTGCAGCACTAGAACCTTCCAAATGAAAGAAGAGGCAACCACATCTTAAAATTGAAGACATTTACTTAACGAAGTACCAGGCCTACAATACAATACAACTTTGGTAAATAAAGCAACCAGTAACCCTTCATCAGTTATATGCAGCAATTTGCTATAAATTTCTTTGGACTTTTAAAAACCTCTCATCTAGCAGGAAATACTCTACAATCTTAACATTCTGTTTTGAATACAAATGGCTATAAAATATCCTGGAACAATAGAAAAGAAAGAAGATAATAAAGGAGGCAATGAAAACCAAGTTTATTTAATAAATAATACATTCTAAAACTAAACACATTTTTAGCAAAAGCCTGACTGTTGCATATATTTTAATGACAGAGAACTGCTTTTTGCTGTAGAATATTGTCTGTTAGGTACTTCATCATTCCAACTCAGAATGCCTTCCAACACTTTAAGAAAGACTCTTTGCTGCCTTTGGATAAATCAATAATTATTTTACATTGTCATGAATATAAAATAAAACCAGTATTATGATTTTTAGAAAGACAAGTACTTTGGAAAACTCTTGATAGCTTTAATCCTATTCATTTTGACAGAAGTCTCCAAGGTGATTTAGGGGACATTTAGATTTACAGCACTTTAGAGAGGGCATATATTCTCAGGATGGATGTGGAAGGACTCAGACAAATAATAGGTCTATATAAATTTTGCTACCTGACAAAATATATGTATCCAATTTTCAGATAATACCCTCATCTCCTTCAAACTCACTATATAACTGCAAGGTAAAAATACATAAGAAGATGTAAACTCTGATGAGCTGGGTAGAAGCTCTGGGTTACTTCCACATTAATGCATTGCTGTAAAGGGACTTTGATTTATTTAGATTGCTAGAACTGCAGAGGGCACAGGAAGGAACAGACTTTAGGACATGAAGTGTTTTTTAGGCAGAGAATTGCTTCAATGACAAATTGTAACACAACCAATATTGTTTGTGGTGAACTCTGCAAAGTCCCTCACCTACTAAACAAGACATAGGCTAAAATAGTGTAAAAAAAAACCCAACAATCCAGCAATATGACAGCTCATACCTTAACAGTGTTCATGCTGGGAAAATCAGCAGTGTAATCCTAATTTCTGTGTTTATTTTATTATGAAATTATGTTTGTATTTTGTCTTTTTCTGGCTTTCTAGATAAAAATAATTTGTTTGTTACTAAGGTCGGAGTCCACTGCAAAGGTTGTACTCAGTTAATCCAAATGTCTGTCTTTTTTTTTTTCATTTTGTCCATTTACTGCATCCTGCTAAATCGTGTTGGAATGTATTTCAGCGAACATAACTTTAATTGGCCTATAGAAAACTGAATCTGAATCAGTGAAGGAGGCATGGGCAAGGGACAGCTGAAATAATTTTTTTGAGTCTTATTAAAAGGCAGAAATGATTTACTTTGATAGTGGCTAAGTCCTTGCTGCGATGGCCATTTTACTACTGACTCATTTGAGCACTTCAGTCAGCTAATTGGCCTTTACAGATAAATTAGTAAGTACGAGTATTATAAATCAGAGAGGTTCTTTTCAGCAAATGAAGATTGCCAGTGCTTAATATCTGCAGGAAGATGAGGGGTTAGAAGACTATCACTTTATCATGGAAAAAATGCACCATACTGTGACACACAAAAAGTTGTTCTGGATTTCTCCAGAACTGATTAAGTTTAATTTGTGAGCAAGGAAGTTCATTTATTATCTGAGAAAGTCTCATTGACTGCCAAAATGCAAAATTCTTATTAAAAAAATCAGGATCCTGTATCAAAAAATACCTCATGTGTGCAATACAGCAGATGAATGACACTGAACTTGAGCTGCACCAGGGGGAAAAATAATCTGTAGTCACTGCTTTTAGAAACATTGGGCACACTGATTTTGTAAGTCATATGCAACTATAGGGAATTTCTTCAAGCAGAAAGGAAAATCTCAAATAAATTAGAGAAAGGAAATTTTGTATAACTGGGAAAGTCAGACCTAGTAAAATTGTGAGCTAGTGGAGGGCCCAATTATCTACCTAAAAAGCAGGGCCCTCCATTCCCAAAATTATATTAAAATATAAGAAAAATACTAGTCAAGTCTACTAGGCAATTGATATGCCAATCACATATACAGTGGAAATTATATTCAGGGAAACATGATTTTGGCCAAAGGTATAGAGAAAGAATAAACCTTCTGCAGATAACTGATACCTATTCAGTCTCATGTTATAAAATGAGAATTTTGTTTCCCAGAATTCCCAGATCTATGATGGGGAGCTACAGAAAGCAAAGAAGACATTAGGAAGTGAGCACTGATTGACGCCAATTACACCTACTGGAACTGTAGTCACTTGTGAGATTTTATTGCCTCCTTTTCATTGCATTGATTCAGTCACAAGGTTTTCCTCTTCAGCCTACATTGCTTACATTGCCTTAATTATCTGCACAGTGAAGACTTTATTCTCAAACTAGAAAAGAACAGGTGGTCATCTATTTGGTAAACATCCCTTGATATATAAAACATACATTCACTGCTTTAGTTCACCTTTAAATAACGTGGACTGGAATTGGGACTGGACCTGCTTGTAGATACAGAAAAAAATGAATGAGGGCCTAAAATTGTTCTCACCAGAAATCTCAAGATTAGTCAGTCATGTAAATAGCTGTTACCTAAAATTCTGTGATTTTTATTCCCAGACAATGATTTTTTTTTTTCCAAATAGCTTTTCCTGAGTATTTCTTAATTCATCTTTCTTTCCTCCAGGACCCTAGGGCAGTTGCAGAGGGAGATCAAGAATTCCTGCAAACAGCAGAATGCACAACAGTTAAACCTTTACTTGACATGAATACTCAGGCCCTGTTTCTGTGGGCTTCTTCTAAAAGGCTTCCCACAGCTCTGAGGTACTCCTTTGAGGACTTTGAATACCTTTACTTCTCATGACAACTAAAAATTAAAGGAAAAGGGGTAGTAGGTTTTTAATACTGGACTATTTGCTACTATTAGTACAAGAATAAACCATGGTAATTTTGAAGACTGTTTGATGCTAGAGCTTTGTATTTTCATGGCATGAATGGAAACAACAATGAAGTATTATGAAAAGTCTTTTGTCTAGAAGTGAGATCCTAACTAACCTGAATGGCACAGCCAAAATTTCCGGTTAAACTTTGTAGGTAGCTGCAGAGATGAGCTTTATAGGGAAGGCCATGAGGAATTAATAATTGTCTGTAATAAGATGCAACTAATAAGGTGTTGAAAGTGGAAGGCAACAGAGTAACTCCTTTCCAAATGAGGGCTAAATAGTGCAGGACTTCTATTTAAAAGAGTAAGCGGTCGTATGATAAGTCTATCTCAGATTATAGAAATAAAAATAGCAATGAATTGGGTGATATCAGTAACTCCACTACAACATCTGCAAATGAATAATGACTTTGAATAATGACTTTGCAATCTTAATGGTGTTCTTTAGCATAGGGGTAGGACAATGCTGGTATATTTGTGGTGTTACTGAAGGCAGGCACTGCGACCTAGTAGATAAGGCACTGAGCTCAGCAGGGATGGCCAGACTATAATCCAGGCTCACCACAAACTGAGTAAATCTGCTCAGCTCTGAATGCTGCTGTTGTAACCCACTGTCTAAGATTCATTCTGATCCAGGCCAAGTTTTGTGCATGATAACTCTGTGACTAAGACTTGGTTTTACTAAGAAAACTGCTACTAAGAAATAAGAAAGTATGGGAACTAGAGCTATGCAAGATAAGAAAAAGAAAAACAAGAAGAAGTGCATAGCAGCTGAGATAGCTGTCTCCAGCAGTTGAAGGACACAAGATGAAAAATGCTGACATGAAAAAAGAAAAAACAAGCAAGACACAGCAGAACATCAGAAGACAACATTTCAGCATCAAGGCAGTTTCAAAACATAACAGATCCAACCCTTCCCCACTGACCTGACAATTCCCTGGCTGGGAGAGGCTCCTCGATTGTCCCCACCATGGGACTGGTAAAGAGATTAATGATGATGCTACTTGTATATTTAGTCCTTGTTGGCCATGAAATGATATCTGAGAAATCTTAAATTGTATATGTTAGGTGTGCAAGAAAAAGAGGCTCAAATAAAAGTACTCTCTGCACATTCCCACCCTTATTTCCTCACTGACAACACTCAGCAGTGCAGTGATATGGCCAATCCAAATAAAAAAGGGGTTCCCCTGTCATTTCTTAACTCTGCTCTACTGTGTTTCAAATAAGAAAATGGAGCAAACTAGAAAAAAAAAAAAAATCTCGTCCTGACCAGATTATTGCCTTCCCCAGGGATAACAGGCGCTGCGGTCAGAGGTGAACAAAAATCATTGTAAATGATGAATGTTTGAAAGAGGAATCTGAGGAAGGAATTAGAGGCCTTTTTACAAGTAACATGCAGTTAGCAAACCCACTTATTGTTAGTATGTATTTAATATATTTGATAACCCATGTCCTTTTTTGTTAAAATGTAGAGTATATAGTGTAAAAACACACTTTATTTAACCATTTTGTGCTGTTGAACTACAACATAAAGCAGTATGTGTACTGAGGAAATAAAAACAACTTGTGAGTCAGACAACTTTGTGTATAATAAATTCAACACATTAAATCTGGCAGCAGCAGATCACAAGAAGCAGAATTCCCACAGAGATACAGAAAGATGCTCCATGTGAGTTTCTGCTGATCTTTTCACTTGATGATGAAAAGAAATTGCTCGTCTCTATTTTAACCCTGAATTTTCTCATTTCCATAACAAAATATTGGCAATTCCTTTCTATAATCTTTATCCTGTGATATTAAGATTACTTATCCAAAATGAATGCCTGCTAGGCTGATATGACACTCATAAGATTATGAGCTTCCATGTGATTCATCATTTTTCATCTTATATTCTATTTTCTGTAAAAATATTGATTTTTCCTGTATGCTGATATATTCTGGGTATTTACTGAGAATCCAACTGCTGGCATGTTAGTCTTCCTTTTTTATCTTTACAGTGGTTTAAGAGGTCTGTAATACATTTTAACACATCCAATTTAATTTGTGCAATGTTTATCACTTTAGAATTAAAAGGGGAAACAGAAGAGGTTCAAAATTTCATGAGACTCTGCAGTTGAAAATGAAACTTTTGACTTTCAAAACTTCATCAAAGAGACTGATCCACATAAAGTTTTGAGTTTGAAGTGTGTAAACTCCAAAGGCTGTGTTGGGATATGCCATCAGTTCAAGTAGTGAAGGTATAAAGCCTTCTGTACTCAAGAAAGAAGAATGAAGATCTTTTTCCATATCACTGCAGGGAATATACTTGAAGAAGGAATAGATGAGTTCTATGGATTATCAGACCTGATAGATAAACTACCTTTGTAATGTCAGCTATTCAGATCTTGGGTCCAGAAGACATAATGAAATCCAGAGAAAGATATTTTCCCCTAAAAAGACACTTATTCTTAATATTCCTTAATGAATCTAAAAATTATGAGGATATTATGTTTGGAAACTATTTCAGTGGACTATATGCAGAGTATAATCTGGATAGTAATTCTGGTCTTGTGCTCTTTTCCTAAGTGGTTTTTTTTGCCATTATTAGAGATGAGATAAATACTTATATGTTTTCATTTGAATGCCTATTTTAATTTGAATGTCTGTTCTTTTGTTTTTATACAATACAGGTTTAAATTCTATGATTGTTTACACTATGAGCATCTTACAAAAAAAAAAAAAAGCAGGTATCAGTTTCATTTTTGGGACCACCTACCATGGATAGGAAAGAATCTAGCTAATTGTAGTGTCATTAATTTAATTAACAATTTGCATTTGATAGCTGCCAACAAGAAAGCCAGTTTTATTTGTTAAACATATACAGGATTCAAGGAAAAAGCAAAATAGATGCTTTTTTAATGCCAAGTTTATGTTTATAACACTATTTCTCTTCTAGAAAGGTTGTTCCTAAGAATTATGCTAATATTATCTTGATATAGGAAAATGCTTGCATGACACTAACATTACCCACTCAGTTACCTACTTATACATAGGTCTATGTTTAGTGGAAAGAGGATTTAAGAAAATGAAAGGGCAGAATCATAACATGCACTCAATTATTACACAGTTAAGTACTGTCTTGGAAATGACTCACGAGACTTGGGAAAAATGTAGTGTATAGATATTTTGCCTGGAAGATTTTTTGCAGAGAGATGCTACATGTAAACTAATGTATTTCTTAACTTATTTGCACAAATTATTCTCAAGACGATCATATGGGATTAAGCTCTGCCTCAACAAGATGTGAATTAGGATCAGAGAAAAGGTTGAACTTTCTCTGAGTGAGAGAGAAATTGCCTTTTCTAATCTGTTCGTATCACAGCTTTGGGTTTATTTTATTTTTTTTCAGTTTGAGCTCCTGTGATAAAACTGGAAAATCATGTGAACTACTGTATTTTAGGAATTACTACTCAACTATGATGACATGTAATCATTCAAGAAGTTTGTGTAAAGGAGCTAATTACTGTAGACCAAAAAATTATATTAGTTTTATCTGTATACTCTTAATTCTTCAAAGGAGCTTCTAAGGACCAGTATTGTGTATTACACAAGCCAAATTTAAGTGTCTAACAAATCCAAAACACTCCTGTCTTAATTATGCATGTAAAACTGTAGTGCAGTTTTACAAAACCAAATTCTTAGGTGCCTTCATTCATTCTTTGCAAGCAAACAACTGCTCCCCTCACAACAGCTGTCTGCTTCTTACCTGAGTCTATCCTGTGTCCATCTGAAACCAGAGGTCCCTGAGACCAAATTCTTTGAAAGGCCTAAAATGGACAGTTTTGCTTGGAATACACATAATACTGAGAGTGCAGATTCCATGAAAACAATCCTGCTAAAATTGATGCTTCCTAGCCTTAATGAGATAAAACAAGAACCTTGGATATACAGACCCTTATGTTCCACAAGAATACCCTCCAACCAGCCATAAGGCAAGGACCCCACCATCTCTGGCTCTGGAGTCAGGCTGTTGGATTACAAAGGTTTTAATGTTCATAGTTCCTCTTTGTTGACTGTTCCTGCAGTTAGTCAATGGCTGCTAATGCAGAAAGCAAGAGTGAGGCTAGGAATAGAAGTCTGACTATCCCCAGTGACTTAATCAGTGGAAATTCATGTCATGTTCATTAGCTTTCCTTTTTTAGGTCCATTTGAAATAGGCAAGGAAGTAAACTATTGGGCAAAATACGTGTTTAGGATAAGGACTCCAATATTTCACATCTTTACCTCTAATCCTTGCTGTCTTAATGCAAAGAATTATTCTGTTTCACAAGACTTAATCTTTGTACCTAAACACATGTTCTGAATTCTGTGAACTCTTGAGTAAGGAACAGGCTTTGGACACAACACCTGCAAATTCTTATGGAGACATCCCCACTGGAGGCAGTAGAAATAAGCATAAAAAGAATGAAACTGTGGGTCCAACCTTGAAACTGGTTAAATAAATATGCACAGATGTCCTGCTTAGTAGAAATAAGCTGAATGATAAATATCTCTCTCTGCCTGAAAGAATAAATGAATATAAAAGGATTAAGAATTTAAAAGAAGAGACAATAGCAAGGAAAGTGTGGGAGAAGCAAAGAAAACATAAATTTTTTTTAAGCTGAGAGCCCATATTTGCATGTAATTTAAACAGTTTGTTCAACTGGCTCTGATTAACGATTAATTATTTTGGCCTTACAGCAGCTGTAAATACTTTTTTCTTCAGTAGAATGTGCACTCTGCACCTGTTTGAATAAGATTAAACCTTATTAGCCTTCTAATAAACTGTCCTAACCTTATCAATCATCTGAAATATATAGCCATGTTAATAATTATGTCATCAAATACCATTATATCCTCACAGTGAAGAAATAACAGGGTCAAAGACATAGAATTTTTTAAGAGACTTTGAGGCTTGGTTTCATAGCACCAAAGAACCATTTTTTAATCCAGAGATGACCAAGACCAGGTTTCTATTCCCATCTGAGGTAGCTGAACTTTTTCCCAGGACAGTTCCTGACTTCTTACAAAAAATTCCCTAAACAACAAAGTGGTTTAAATTTTTTAATTTATTAAAGGCAAATAACAGCAGCAAAGGAGTCATAAAGCACAGCAACTGCAATAAGTAGTTTTGATGATCTGGTAATTTAGGTTTTGTGGAACAAAGATATGTGAGCATGCTTCATCTGTAAGAGCCCATGGCATATGACCATGCAAATCTATTTCAGATTCATCTGAGAAAGATGAATTCCACACTATCCTCAATATTTCCAGAATTTTACAATGACTTAAAATATTTAAAGATTGAAATAATTTGGAATCCAGGCTTGAAACCAGCCAATACATTATTTAAGGCTCCAGAATTTTGTACAAATGCTGAAACATCTGAATAGTTCAATTAAGAAGAATTCTCTTTTTTACTAATGCTGATTATGTCCCCTGCAGTTCTTTCCTATGAAAAGTCCCAGAACAGAGAATATATTTTACAATATATGCTTCCTTTTGCATATCACAGACCTTGGATCCAATTTTTTTTAGAAGATGTAGCAATGGATAGATGGTAGATAGATTTCAGCACGGAACAAGCTTTGTTGAGGAAGTGTAGTCGACAATCTCCAAACTCCTACATTTTCTGATTATTTTTTACCTCATCAAATATGTTTATAATATCTTCAATTCCATAAATATTTTGGCTAGTAAGTACAACTTAAACAGCAAATTTAATTTACTCACTCATTTCCTTGACAGGTTTAATTATTAATTCAGTACAGTAAATAACTTATAATTGTCTCCTAGACCTCTTATATCCTGAAATGGATATTTGGGTCTTTCACTATTGCCCCAAGTTTCCATCCATGCTACATGTTCTTGTTATTAAAGCCTTTTTGAAGCCTATCAGGCAGAAAAGGACTGGAGAGAAAAGAATTGTGTTTAGGAGATGCATTTACTTTATTCTTTTATGCCACTACCTGTCTTTAACTGGGTGCACATCTACTTTCATTTTTCCTCTTGGTCCTCTTCATCTGTGAATGAAAAGTAAGAATAAGATGATGAAAACAATCCTGTTTTCCTTGTAAGGATTTTAGCTTACTGAGCCCCTGTAACACCCTACCAACTCATGGATACCCCTTGCCTTTCAGAAGCTTGTGCCTTTCCCCACAGCTCCCTTTGTCCTCATGAAAGGACACAGCTGCAATGTGAACTCTGGTCCTCACACTGTGCAACATCTCCAAATCAGCCAACTGGTGCAAACATTACCTGCAAACATGTGTTCACCTGCAGGTACAAATGACCCACTGAGCCTAAGAAAAAGGATAATGCCAATGTCTGCTGAGGTGATTTGTAGTGACACAAGCTCAGCTAGGTAACACTTATTATTATATATAAGCCAGTGTGGTATTTATTTGGCTTTCACTTTGATGAATTGTAGCTCTAGAGAATATCTCACTAAATCAGTGATGCCTGTGTAAGAAAAAAATAATTTTTCTTCATAGTAGAAGAAAAGGTAACATTTGGCAAAAATGTTAGGGAGTCAATACAGACTGTTGTGTACCACACCAAAGGCTATTTGCATGAGGCCCAGTGCATTCTCAGCTTTCTGAAAAGTCAACCTCCACATGGCTAATGATTTAGAAATATTTAGAACTGATAACTAATCCAGAATTTATAGCAATGTAACTCTATTGACCTTAACAGTCCTCTTCCTTAGTATGTGAAGACCAAATTCTGAGTAAATTTGTGGGAAAGGAGATACCAAAATGATAAGTGTACTGATTTGGGGTTCTAACACTGAGTCAATAAGAGGAAGAAAATTATATTGTACCTCCCCTTCATCACCAGTATTTCCTGAGTAACCAGCCTATGGAAAAGGCACAGTAAATTTGCATGTTTACACCTTTGGTTTTCTATCACAAGTGTTGGCCTGTTAGCAGTATTTAGGTACATGCTCATGTTTAGAAAACTCAGATATATTCACTGGTAAACAGCTCATAAAAACTGTATTTAATAGAATGTCTAGAGCAAAAGTGATGGCAATTACAGTTAATTTATTTTAAAGACTGTCTTGAGAACAGCAGTTGAAAATACTTATAAAAATTGGTGTAATATTATTATTTTATCATTATGGCTTTTTTTTTTTGAAGATGACATAAGTAAGTGAAATATATAGAGTGGGAATATGTTCATAGTAAATTAATGATGGTTTTATTTTACTAGTCGTGGTCCAATTCCAGATGAGTGCCACTGTGAGAGGAGTAGCTAATTTGATGTAGCAGAGGTCAAAAAACCCAGCAGACTGAATCTATACAAGGGTGACATGCCTGAATGTGACAGAAGAGCTTTCTACCATATACATGTGATTAAATACATTGGAAAGAGACCACTATTACTATTACGTTATCTCTTGCTATCACAGAAATAATTTTTTTTCCCTGTGATTTATGACCTTTAATTTAACTCATTCTTATTTACCTGAGTTTGCTGAATCCTTGGATGAAATAAGGAATCATGAGGAGAGAAATTACTTGTTATTTTCGGAATATGTCAAAATTGATCTGACATGTTAATGGTTTGCACAGGGAAAGGAAGTGGTGAAAGCTTCTGGCAAGAGAAACAGATGTGTGTGACAAAAATGTTTTAGACAGGAATTTTTGTGCACTGCTAAAACCAACTGCGTTTTGATGTTTCTAAGGCAGAAAAGAATAAAGCTTCTGTAAGAAAGGCTGAGTTGACACAGGTTACAGTGATCACTCAGAGTTCATAATCTGCTTTTTTTTTTACATTTTACAAAATGCCTTTGAGGGATTAAGAAGCTGCTGAATGCAATGGGAATCTGTGAATACAGATAATGTGAATGGCAACTGCAAAGTCTGGTACTCTGTTAATTAGAGAACACCTGGAACTGATCTTTGTGAATTGTGATGGAAAATAGTGTTGTAGTGCAAATTCTGGTTTGTACTGCAGATTTATTTCTTTGATATACTTGCATGTCCTGATAAACTTGTTGAGGGGGGTTTTTTTAATCACTCCAAATACTTAACCAAAGAGAATAAAGAAAATATTTTTAATTAAGTTTCTGCTGTAGTTACCCTCTACCATCTTTTTTGTTGGAAACAGAATTCAAAATAAAGTTTAGATAGCTTAAGTCATTTGTATTTTAACAATTACTTTCTCCAGTTCTTAAAGTAGACCTTTACTCTGGGAAGGCTTATATATAGTATTATTCACTAAAGTAAAAAAAAAAAAAAAGATATAAAAGTGAATGAGAGTCTTGGCAAAAAAATGAGATATTACTCTCTAGATTAATTCTCATTTGTTGTGGTTTGCTGAAGAGATCTGCTTGGGTTTTAATTGTTCTTTGTAACATCTTCCAATATAGAAAAACAATTTATGTTGCCATATTGTGTCTCTTTTTGAAAAATGTTAATCAGATGGGATTTAGCTCCTTTTTTATAGCATTAAGAATCAAACTCCAAGGGAAAAAATTAATTAGGTATTTGCATTGGTTTTTGAAGGGCATTAATGTCCTTCCAGTAGCTCAGGGATGTGGCTTACACAGAGCATTTGGAGTGTTCTCTTGCTATATGCACAGTCTAAACAATCTGTCTCAGACTGGAAAGGCAGTTACATGTCTGCAGAAGATCTGTTAGCAGTCCTGGTTTTTTCCCCCAAAAAATATTCCAACGGCAATTTCATTATGGAAAAAGATTTTCTGTGAAAAATTTTTTTCAAATCTTTTATATTTCAAAACAGTAGAATTTTTCTTTCTCCCTCCACTAGTCCTGTTCTTTTATGCTAAAAATGAAGTGGGAAAATACTTTTGTTTTTATCAGAAATGTGTTAAAATGTAACTAAAAAAATAGAACTTAGTAAACATGTGTAGGCAAAACATATGTTTCAAGGTCAAAGTAAAAGGGAAAGTTTTGAGAAATCAAAATATTTTACAAAATAAATCTTAATGACTACCTCAATATATAGAAAAGTTCAGTATTTAAAATAAATGATTACCTGCTTTTAAAAAAAATAAATAATGAGCTGATAAAACAGGATACACATTTAAAACAGAGATAAAATACTTGGTGGATTGACCCTGGCTGGACACCACTCATCCACCAGCTGCTTTATCAATGCCCATCTCAGCTGGACAGGGGACAGGAAAAGATAATGAAAAGCTCATGAGCTGAGATAACAACAAGGGGAGACCATTCACTAATTATTGTCATAAGCCAAACAGATTTCACTCAGGAAAAAAAATAGCAAAGAAATTAGAGTTGGATAATGGGATATATAAAAAAGCAAATTTAAAAACTACTTTACCTCCACCCCTCCCTATTTCCCAAGGCCCAGCTTCACTCCTGAATTCTTTATTTCTTCCCCTGCAGTGGAACAGGGGGACAGGGAGTGCAGGCTGCACTCAGCTACCTTCCCCTGCAGGGAATGGCTGCTCACACTGTTCCCCTGATCCAGAGGGGGGTCCCTTCCACAGGAGACAGTCCTCCATGAACTGCTCCAACCTGAGTCCTTTCCATGGGCTGCAGTTCTTCCTGCACTGCTGCAGTGAGGGTGCCTCCCATGGAGCTCAGTCTCTCAGGATCAGGCTGCTCCAACGCGGGTCCCTCGTGGGGTCCTGCTGGCCAACCTGCCCCGGTGTGGGCTTCTCTCTGCACAGCTCCTGCCAGGAGACTGCCCTCCACTAACTCTTGAGGGAGAAAGACATGGAATGCTGGGGAATCTCAACACTTGTGGCCATGAAATCAGACAGTCATATCATTTTTCTTTCTTATGCGAGTCACTGTTCTTATCAGTCTTATTTCCTTTTGAAGATAAGTCTCTGAGGAAAAAATTGCAGTTAAATACTTTACTAAATGGCTTTGAAAGACAAAAGTTGTGCAAAACTCATGCTTCTTATTCATGTCATGATAAATCTGATGAGAATTGGATACTTGAGCTCAGTTGTATGGAAGGATGACTTGTATTGAAACACATTTTTATTTTGTTGCACTAATTTTTATTTGTTCTCTGGTGGAATGCAAGCCAAAAGATCCTCTCAAGCTTTGCACTTCATTTCATAAGTTGAATGTATTTACTCTTGTGTTACTCATAGAAAATCCTTATGTTCCTTCTTGCAGCAAAATAAACCTGAACTCTGACACTCTCTTGTATCTCCCTCTGGTATACTCACATCTGGAGCAGCTTTGCAATTAGATTGTCATCTTCCATTAAGATACAAGTTTTGATTCAATCATTATCTCAAATTAATTAACTTAAGAGACTTTTAATCATCATATTCATCAAACTCTTGGATCATTATGTTTTCCTTGATCCTTAAAATTGCCTTTGTCTTAATTGTCAGTCTGGAATTTCAAAGCAGAGCTGTACAGTCTTTGGTAAAACTTGCACTTTTACCTCTGTAATAATTTTTTTGAGGTGCTGACTCTCCTCATTCTGTTTTAGATGGGATATGTTTTACAACTGACTTTTAAGGACACTTGCTCTCTCTCTCTATAAGACTACTTTCATTTTCCCACAAATCTTTAATTTTTCTTCTCCTGTAATGCATGAAAGCTCCAATTTCAGTCTTGATTAGCATGTGATTATAGCTTTAATCTGCATGTGCATTTCTGAGATCCTTTTGTGTTCTGTCTGCCATACTATGTTGATTTGGAACATCCAATAAAAGGGCAGGATTGATGGATTGGTGCTAATTTGACTAAGTACAAAACTGGAAGCAGTTAAAATGGTTGAAAAGATGCTCCAATTTTCGGCATAGTAATGAGGAAGAAAATGGGATCATATGAAGGGAAGTGCAGAACAAAAGAAAAACTGACAAATGAAGTTAACAGACCATGAGTTGTGTGTGGAGGAACGCAAAAGAATGGAGACATGATATTCAAAAATTAGATCTGTCTCTTGATTTGCATTGTGAAAAATGTAGAGCTGAAGAGAATCCTGAGAACTAAAAGGACTGTTAGTCTGAAGGGCATTTTCAGACTTGTTCCTCCACAGAGTATTAAAAATCTTCTATGAGATTTTACTCTAGGACCCGTTTTTCAATCTAACTTTTGTGCAAATTGTCTGACCCTTAAGTTGAAAATACTGCAAATAGAAAAGACCAGTTTTTCTTCTCTACCATTACAGTAAGATGACCAAAGATTGTACAGAAATGTGACTAGAAAGAAATCTCACACATTTTTGACACCAATGGGATAAGATGCAGGATTTTTTTCCCCTCAGTTTAGCTTGCTACTAGTAGCATCTGCTCTATTTCCCTCTATTAGTCTGTTTCCCCATATTATTCATGCTACTTGTCCTTGGTGTTCAAAAATAATCCACACTGATGTTGAGGGCTGAACTAAAAATACTTAACAAGAGTTGGTAATATTGGCATCCGCATCTGATCCCACGTTTTGTTCTGGCTGCACATTTTGATCTCTCTGATACTTGCCTCAGCCTGTGTCTTTTTATACAGTGCAATACAAAATGTATGTGCTTCTTAATGTATGGGCACGAGGCAGAACTGCTAACAGGACTTGGCATTTGATTACTTAACATATAATGAGATCTTGTTTAGTAAGAGAAGGGCAACAGTCACTGCACATCTGTGACTCAGTATGAACACTACATGCAGCACAGGTCACGGGGTGTTCAAGCAGCTGGAGAGGGACTATATTCATATCATCTTGATCTCAGAGCTATGCCTGGATGAGCCTTGTACACCTCTGTGTGGCCATTCCTTCTGCTTACTTTGGAAATGATACAAATCCATAGCAGTGCATTCATCTTTTAGATTCATATTACATGTCTATTGATATTTTTCTTTTCTCCCTGTCCTGTCCCTTTTAACGTGCATGATTTGATTTTCATGACCACATTAGCTTCACTGCTCTGCATGTTCTCTTCACTAAACAAAAGACTCTCTTGTAGAAAAAAGATTGAATGGTAAGTACTTCATTGAAGTGGATCCGTCTCTGTTTATCAGGTAACTTCACTGCTGAAACATGAATAACAAGAGGTGAATTACTGAGAAGATTGGTGTACCCTGGGGTTAAATACAGCTATCAGTCAATGGAAGTTTCATCAGGGAGTTAGGTCTCATCTATCTGAGCATGAACCCAAAAGGTCAAAGAGAGAAGATTGGTAGAACTCAGGTATTGCACTTAAGAAAGAGACTGGTTAACAGCACCAATTTTCCAAGGAAGAAGCTACGATGCAGACAGAGCCAGTACTTTAGACTTTAGGCTGGGGAGGCATTGCAACCTGCTAAACAACTTAATATAAATTTTTTCAGTGTATTGGAAGGGGAAGTGCAGTGCCAACCACCATAAAAATAATTGAGAAGTACCCCAGGAAATTACTTAAAATGTTTATTATTCTTTTCATGGCTAATGTCAGCCACGCCTTTACTGTATAAATGTCATGGACACAGAGGAATGTTCAATATTTGTCAGCAAAATCTGTGAGCAGGCACCAAATAGAAGACAGAAGATATTGTGCACACCTCCTCATTCTGTGGAGGTCTGCTTCTCCCAGAAAGTATGTCTAAGTCAAATCAGGATAGAATCTATGAATCAATGTAAATAATTTAAATCCTTCCCTTGAGAATAAACCCCTATATAGAAAAAAACCCAATTTATCAGACCTGCATAATGCAATGTTTGCTTTGTTCTAGGAAAACACAGATTCTTTTTTTTTTACTATGGCAAGTATTCTGTGTTTTGGTGTTTTGTGGTTTGGGTTGTTATTTTTTTTAGGGTTTTTTTTAACCCTGAAAAGACTGTAGTTCATAACTTTTGCACAATGTGTTGCATTCAGCCTGCTGCTTTTCTGAAAGAAAACAGCTTTTGAGGACAGGAACTGCTGTGCAGCATGAACTTTTAAACAAGGAATGACCTATTTTCTTGTTTCTATGCCCACTGCTGCTTCCTTTTTACTGCCTAGAGCCCCAAAAGGAGAGTCAGAGAGTAAAGTTTTAAGAAACCTTTCCTGAGGTGGAGTAGCCACCTTGTCATTTAATTTGTTGCTTTTCCTATTAAGGCACAGGGTGAACACTTTTTGTTGCTTAAGCCTTGCTTTTGTACCAAGAATCCTCCTCCATTTTGCACTGCTTGGGTTAAACAGATATTGCATTGTAAGAGGAATGAAGATAAAAATGCAATATGCAATGTGTTAGCTTCCTTATATGTCAACATTTTGTGGTGGTAGGGACAACCAAATGTATCTTCTGAGCTATGCTATGTGTGGTCTGTTGTTTGGGTAAGATGGGAAAAGGGAAATGGAAATAATATGTCAGAAATGAGATTGTGGATTGTGTTCATAAGAACTGTGAGCAAGGCAGGGTAAAAACTCAAAGGCATACAAATAAATTAATACATTTTTGAGATTGAAAGGATAAAGCACATATCACAAAATGTGACTTGGGGTATGAATACAGATGCTGTAGAAAAATAAGTGTAGGCATTTGTGTAGAAAAAAAAACTAGATCAAAGGAAATGTGCTCTGGATCAGATTCTCACAACCAGGCTGTATCCAGACTGCTCTGGAGATGGAATCTCACACTCACTCAGCTTCCATTTACAGGTGGATTGCAGTAGCTCTGCAGCACAGAGAAGCCAGGATTTGTGCAGACCTGGCTCCTTGGCCCTGGAGGGTTAATAATAAGCAAAATGTTGGTACAAGAAAGAAGTATTTTAGGATTATTTTGAAGGCTAAAGTACTCATACTTTCAACATTGTTATGCAACCTAAACTAGTTTAGTTGGTCTAAACAGTAGCTTATATTTGGAGAAATAGAACATAAATTAAAAAAAGGGAAACACAATGGAACAATCATTTAATGAGAAATAGAAATGAAGGAAACCTTTGTCGTCCTTCAGCTACCATAATTTTATGCCACAGCAGGACATAAAGAAATCAAAATTACCAGTTATGCATTGTAAATACCTACAAAACCAGAATGCTTCTTATGAAAAAGAAAATGTTTTTCTATAGCTGCCTTTAGTTTACCTTTATTGTGCTTTGGAGGACAAGTGAAAAAAGGCTGAACTCACCCACTCACACCCTGGTAGTTTCCCTTTATCAACATATATGCCATATTTTTTTCACTAAATAAATAATGTGAGGATTTTCAACCATTATGTTAAATTTCACACATCTTTTACTTTACAAAATCTTAAGTTAATATCTTTAAAAGGAATGTATTTTTTGAGTGGAAAAGTCCTTACCAGTTCAAGTGACAATCTTTACAGATTTGAATCAAATTGATGTATAGAATTGGAAGTAAACTGAAGCTGATACTAAATTATTATAGATTTCAAGAAATTACATGTAAGTAAACCAAATTAAAACAATTCACTAGGATGCAAGTGAGCAATGACTAAGCTCTTAGGTTACAGATTGCAAATTTAGAACAGAAGTTAACAGATATAGTCATTATCTTCATTTTGCACAGCCTGTATCACTCTCTGGTCAGTCACATGCTGAGAGTTGTGATTTGAGTCCAGTTATTAAAGCCAGGTATCTCCAGTGACATCACTGTAAGCTGTAAAGAACTTTAAAGCATTTATCAAAATTCAGAAAGATGCAAGTGTGTGCTGCCCCAAAGCCTCAGGGTATCCTAACAGGTAAGCATGACAATTATCACACTCTTTCAGAAATACACAGAGCTATAATATTGCACTGGTGTAGGTGGCAAGGTTTCAGTCGTGGGAGGACTGAAGTTGTGGCCTGTGGGACTGGCCCAATCTGGCCCCAGAACATTCCCTCTGCAGAACACTGCTGAGTGCATCGCTGAAACTGGTCGTGTCTCTGGGAAAACATGTTTAAGGAAAGAGAGAAATCATCAGTCAGAGTAGTGAGGGGGGATGGTGGCAAAGAGTGAGCAACAGCAAAGGAAACAGAGTTCAGAGAAGGAAAACTCCAGATGAAGCTCCTCAAAGCACAAGACTTGTCCTTTCCAACATGCAGGAAGTGAAGCGAGTTTGGTGGAAGGAAAGAGTGGATGAACAAGATGCTTCTTCTCACTGAGTTTTTCTTGGCAAGGTCTGCTTACAGGTTACTGTGCCAAGTGCCACAGGAGTGCCATCACTTCCTCCGTGGTGCAGCAGTTGAGTAAAATCAAGTCATGTAAAATCAGGATACATAAGCAATCATATGGGAGACTTAAATGCTCTCTTAACTTCCTTTAATGAGTAGTTGTAGAGAAGAGTGAGCCACTATTCTCAGAAATGCATGATGAAAGGGCAAAATGCTACAGAAAGGAGCTTCAAAAAGAGTAATTCCAATAGAATCTAGGGGGAAAATTGTCACAGGGAGGGTGATGGAGGATCAGAGGAGCTTGCACAGAGAAGCTGTTAAATCTCTATCTTTGGGGTCACCTGAACTTCAACTAGATTTGACTCTGAACAACCTAAGTTCAAAGTCAACCCATTGTGCAGGAGATTGGATGACATAACCCCAGAGATCTCTGCTCATCTAAGCTGCTCAGTGATACTATGACATCTGCCAGGTGCTCTGGCTCTGGGTGGTCCCTGAACAACCTCTCTGCTGTAACCCACTCACAGGAGAGCAGGCAGGAAGGAGGCAGAGTTGACACCCTGAGAGGCAGGCAGTGCCTGCTCCCTATCAGCAATACCTGTCAGGAACAGAAGAATGACCAGGAGGAGGAAAGGTACGGCCTTCTGAACAAAGAGAAACCTGGCTGAGCCAGAGGAACTCATACTTTCCCATGGTTTGTGACTACAGAAAGTAATCTGGAAGTGCTGTGAATCAGTACCTCTGTAAGTAATTAGCTCACTAAAAGTTTATCATTACTGATTTTTTATTGGATCAAAAAGTAGACTAATATACAATATAAAGTGAACTATTCCTTTTTGTAATATACAATTACTCTTGGTGAGAAGGACTTGTTTGTTTACTATTTTACTAATTAATTCCTAGATTATTGTGTTAAATATTTAAAGCATAAATATAACAAATGTAGCAAATTGTATTATCTAAATACAGTGACATCTTTTTAAAGTATTTATTCTGGAGGTCAAATGTTATATTAAAATCTGTCTTTGTGTTTTAGAGGAAAACCACTACATACTCCTTAAGCACAGCTCTATATAAATATCACTCAATTAAGAATTTCTAAGGTTTTGTTTCAAGAACATTGCCTTTGTATTATTTTAATACTATTTTAATGAAAGATAATTAAATACTGAAAGAATTAATACTAAAAGCACATGCACTAGAAAATGGTATTATTTCCAAGGAAATGACAAGAACTTGCTTCTGAGAATATGAATATTGTTATTCTTCTCTAAGTAAACTCCCAACATTCATTTTCTGATTTAATTTTTTCATGGAAGGATAGGATCTCAAGAACATAGGATTGAAGAGTTCATTACTTAGGCAAGTGTCTAGAAAGGATAATGCAAATAGTTCTACACTGACTCCTTCAAAGTATGCCCACAGTCACAAATGTAGATTTATACTTTTATTTTGCATCACCTGTTCCCAAACACTCAGCTGAAAAAAAAAACCCCAGGTCAAATGGCACTGTATCAAAGCTCAGCAGTCTAGATGTATCTTCAGAATTGAGAGTCTGAGTTGAACTGACCTAAACAGCACTGTGCATACATATTTCTTATTTTTTTGTGACGTGATAACCTTTCAATAAAGCATACAAAAGAAAATTTAGAAGAGCTTTTCTACAGACTTGGCTTAGGAATTCACAATTTCACTTAAGAACAATTTTTTTTACATTTTATTTGAAATTATGGATCAAAAGACCATTATGGAAAAAGGATCACATGGTGCTCAGATGTCTTTGCTGAATCTTGCAGGCAGTGTTTCCTTTTCACTTCTGAGAAAACTGGCTGAGAAGGGAATTCTGTGGAGAAATTATATGAAATTCCCCCCATTCTGCATGGATGAAGTTACTGACTTATGTGTAGTTAAGTTGAGCTGAATCTGAAGTTCTGGCCAGAGAATAAATGGAAGAGAAGGAAAGTAAACAAGGGAGAAAGAGAATAAATATTTACATCCTGTTCTGTGTTAACAATGCTTCAAACACTGTATCATTCAAAAATGGAGGAAAATAATGCAAACCTCCCTCAGAGCTAACAATGTATATAGGTCTGAATTTAAATATGTGGAGCATATTTTTTTCAAGACCATCAGAATTTTCAGTTTCCATAACAATCTCTATTTCTCCTGTGTAAAGATTTATTTATACTCTGCAAACAAAACTCAAAACATAGTTTTTGGTTCACAAGTAACAAGACTGATGTTAAAATATAATTGCTGTTGCTTACATAATGACTGTTCTCTGAAGTGTATTCCCTGTAGCTTTGTGTATTTCTTGTTCTCTCAGGTGTTTGGAGATTCTTCCATCTCTCAGTATGGAAAACATAAAGCACGTTCTGAGTGCATTAAAAAACCCAACAAAAAACATAGTTTGGCATATGCTGCTTTTATCATTTGACTAACATTTTTACACCAGTATGTGGTGTGAAAGTGTCTGTCACAGAAAGCTGAAGAAAAAAAGTCTAGTTTCTTAATTTTGCACTCATAAAGGGTCCACTTCAAGTCCTGTTGAAATCAAAGGATTTTTGGACAGCCATTGATGTCAAGGGGAAATGGATTCAGGTTTTCAGTAGAATTCTTGCAGGTTTTGTTTCAAGGTAGAACTCTCCCACAATGAAAGTCCTTGGCTCAGACTCTGAATAGGACAGAATAATGTTTGAGAGGAGTGGGGGTTTATTGCTTTCAATTCTGCCACAATTGTATGAAGTTTAACAAGGTAAGAGCCAGATGCTGCACCTGGGATGGAGCAACCCTGGATGTACAGACAGACTGGGGAATGAGATGCTGGAAAGCAGCACTGTGGAAAGGAAGCTGGGGGTTCTGGTTGATACAGAGCTGAATGTGAGCCAGCAGTGCCCTGGCAGCCAGGAGGGCCAGCCCTGTCCTGGGGGCATCAGGGACAGCATGGACAGCCAGGAAAGGGAGGGATTGTCCTGCTCTGCTCTGGGCTGGGGCAGCCTCAGCTCCAGTGCTGGGGGCAGTTTTGATTGCCACAATATAAAAAAGACATTGAACTATTAGAGAATGTCCAAAGGAGGGCCACGAGGATGGTGAAGGGTCTGGAGGGAAGGTGTATGAGGATCAGCTGAGGTCACTTGGTCAGTTCAGCCTGGAGGAGACTGAGGGGAGACTTCACTGCAGTTACAACTTCCTCGTGAGGGGAAGTGGAGGGGCAGATACCAATCTCATCACTCTCGTGACCAGTGACAGGACTCAAGGAAATGACACAAAGCTGAGTCAGGGGAGGTTCAGGTTGGATATCAGGAAAACATTATTCATTGGAGGGTGGATGGACACTGGAACAGGCTCCTCAGGGAAATGGTCACAGCACCAGCCTGTCTGAGTTCCAGAAGCATTTGGATAATGCTCTCAGGCACATGGTGTGATTTTTGGGGTGCCCTGTGAGGACCAGGAGTTGGACTCGATGATCCTGCTCGATCCCTTCTAACTCAGCATATTCTATAATGCTGTGATTCTGTGCTATCTGGCCTTGGACACATCAACTAGTTTCAGTCTTATTAAACATATTTGTAAATTTTAACAGTTTCCATACCACCTTATGTGCAGTAGTTAATGCATCAGGTTCCAAACTGGAACGCGTTTGTGTTGTTGTATCCTATGCTAACTCTCACTGTTAATCACCAGGATATCTCTCGCTGTAAAAGATGCTAAACCAGTGCTTCTAGTTCTTCTAATTCCTTCTGTTTCTTGTAGCTCATCTTTGTCTGAGATAAACCTTTCCAGTAAGCCATCTCCTGTTTCTCCCTAGAGCTGAACTCAGATCCTCAGTGGCCCTGGAAATATAAGTCCAAAAATAAACTGTGAGGATAATTATTAACAAGTACATCAACAGACTTGGCTTTTCCCATCTTTTGTACTCCCTCTATAGACTTCTAGAATAAATATAGTTTTGTTTTTGTTTTTTTTTTTTTTTTTTTTTTTTTTTTTTTTTTTAAACATCAGCTGGATATCATTCATAGAAAGGTCTGGATCACCTTCAAGAGGTTATAAACCTTTTGGTGCTGCTGAAGGTGTTCTACATTCTTGAGGATGCCATTAACCACTCAAATCAGGAGAGTATGCACAAACACATGCACTTAGCTGGCTTGTTCATATTGAAGATGAATAGTCACTGCAGCCAAGACACACAAAGGTATAGTTGCATTACTTTTCTTGTATTAAAAGAGAAAAAGGAGTGAAGGCCTGTGACTGACTGGATCTTGTGAAGCTCAGTGCAGAGAGGATAATTTATCCTTCTCAACATTTTGTACAGCCCCACACAGGGAAGCAACAACCTGCTAAATTCCTTGGGGCATGGCATATAATTTTCATTGTTTCCAATGTAATAAGTGTTTCTCTGGCAAAATTTTATTGTCTTTCACTGCATGTAATAAATCATATTCTCCATGTATGCTTTTCAAAACAGCTTTTAAAAATTCAAATTTAGTATCAGCTTTCTTTAAAAATGATAGAACTAGTTATTAGTCTGTGAACATCTGTTAATGCTACAGACAAATATAAAATCCACACTAGCAATTTCCATTTTTTAATTTTTCTAACATTTTTAACTTCTGAAACATCTGCTTGAGCTATTTTTCTCCTTGCATCTCAACTGCTCCGTTGAAGTAGAGAGAGGTGAGCAAGCAGCTTGAGACTTCAGTTTGAAATATATTAAATAGGAAAAGCTCAAAGGGGAAACATCTGCTGAAGTGAAAATGTCTGTGCAGGACTGGAAAGCAAGATTTAAAGGCTGAGGAATAGGAGAAAGAATCTTTCAGGGTATTTAAAATAGGATCTAGCTGATTTTTATAGCTCCCTTAGGTTGTTCAAGATCAGTACCTGGGTCAAAGAGGTGCACAATGTTGTGCAGATTCCTTTCCCTGTATTTGTGTCTGTGTTACTTCTGACTTGAAAGCAAGCATGACCTAAGTTGCATAGCATCCAGTTAGCTCCAGACCTGTCCTTTATTTATTGCTGTTGCACATGATGGGGAAACCATGAGATAATCTTGTAAAAAAAACCAAGCTGCTTACCTTTCTAATCAAATCTGTTACACTTCAGAGCATCTGTACATCAAGCAGTCCCACAGCACCTTGCCAAGTTTTCCACCTGAATCTAAAGAGGGACTGCACAAAAGATGGGCATGATAGTCCCTGTGAATTCCCACAGTCTGTCTGCAGGAACAAATGTTCCCTGAATATACACAAAGTGAAAAAAACACCACTGTTTATTCAGCCCATGGCATATGCAACAAGAGGAGACTCTTCTTTATTCAGTGCATGATTATAAGATTATGCTTCCTTATATAATAATATGGGTCTGGAGGAAATTATGCACCAGTTTCCCAGGCAAAGTGTTTTATTTTTACAGAAAGGAAAGAAATTAAAATAAAAAAGAAAGAAGAAGTAAGAAGTAAGAAGAAAGAAGAAAGAAGAAAGAAGAAAAACAACCTAAAAAACCCCAACACCCTAAAGCCCCTGAGGCTGGCTTTAACCAGATGTTTTAATTTCAGAGGATTGATCTGTGAAGGATGCAAATTTCTTTGGCATTGCCTGTAGGGTGACAGCACAGTGACAGCTTTCCTGGTCAGGGGACAAAGGTTGTCACAGAATTTGCTGAGGAACACGACAAAAGAAAATTATGTCTAGGGAGCTTATTCCTTTCACCTATCTCAGGAGGAAAGCAGGAATATTTGCATCCAGATTAATGCATGTGTAGTGTCATAAATAAAAAAATAAAGTACATTAACTGTCTTCAAGGCAATAAAATCATCTGCCACACACCTTAGCCAGGGAGTCACCCAAGTATCCTTAAGCCTAGTTCTCTAAACATAAGAAAAATCAACTATCTTTAGCAAGAGAGGGGTGGAAAATATTTGGGCTCATCCTAGATTGCCTTTAACTTGTTTTATCTACCTTTCCTTTGAGAGTTTAAAAACTCTAGTGATTCTATCTGGCCTTTTTAGAGAGCCAGTAGGGGACAATCACAACTAATATATGTAATGTCAAATTCCATAAGGTACAGTACTTGCAGGCTGTGGGCCGTGAGGCCTTTGCTATTATTTGATTTTATCAGAAGCCATTAGATTGGCTGAGACTGGCAAAAAGAGAACATATGTGGCCCACCTGTGTTTCTTTTGAAGTGTTGTCTATGGAGGATTGCAGATCATTAATTTTTAGAAATTCATACTCTTTGCAAAAAAATTAAGAAAACTGAAAGTTCTACTTATGAAAAAGCAAAATAAATATGCAGGCTATTGTGGCACAATAATTTGTGAAAAATAAATTTGATTTGCTGCGCATCTGAGAACAGAATGACTTTCAGAATTCAAAATTAGTAGAAATTCAAGTGATTTATAATATTTATAAAACTATCAGCCAGCTGGTGCTTGTCTCCTGCAGCATAATTACCCAGGCAAGGAATAGAGACTTTCCAGACAAGGGGTGCAGAATGCCTGTGAGGAGGTAGGTTTTGGGAGCACATTGCAGGAGAATTTTTGGGAGCAGAGCAAGAAACTCAGGGAGGACAGTGGGAAAGGGCAGGAGGGGTAGAAAAGTGCAGGGGAAGCCTTTTTTAGGAGTATTGGCTCAGGAAAGCCTGCAGGAAGAGCCTGGGGCAGGGTTGGAAATGATGGATTGATGCACCTGTAGTCACAATCTTCCCAGGCCTCACAGTCTGACCTCATTGCCCCACAGTGTGAGACATTCCCCAGACCTGAGTGTCAGAAACTCAGACTCCAGGGGAATGTAAAAGGTGACAAGATCATGAAATTCAGCCTAGGGAGAAAGTAGGGTATCACTGTGGAGAGCTGCAGGTGAGCACTGCAGTGGGTTGTACATCCCTTGCAGAGATAAGTTTACCAACAGCCAAGGGAAGGTACTCCTTTGGATCCTGTATTTGATGTAGGTTCAGAGGGGTTATCTTGAGAGGGGAGGTATTTAGGAGAGGTATTGACACCTTGCTAGGGCCACTGCTGCAAGGCAACCCACCTTGGAAACTCATTTCTTTGGCAACAATGACTTTTGTTTGACCGCGGAGGAGGAAGTGAGTCTGGTGCAAGCGTTCGCGTGCCTTTGCAGTGGGAGAGGAGGGTGATATCCTGGCTCTGCCCTTTATTAATCAGCTTCCTTCCTGCTTTAATCCTTTTCCAGGGATACTGTACAGGCAGTCCCAGGGATCCTATGTGAAGGAAACTTTATTCCTGTGTGTGGCTTTATGAGATAAGCTATAAAACTCACTAGAAGCATGCTCGGGGACTATGGCAAGCACTTTGCTGAAAGATACTGGAAATGGTCTCTTTGCTGTGATCAATTCAGTAATGACTGAATCAGAGCATTTGTAGCAAAGGACCAGAACTTACAGTGCCTTCTTTTTAGCACTATTAAGCCATTATTATTTACGTATGGTTCTTCTGAAAATAAACAGTCTTCCTTCCTGTATGTGTGTATGCCTTTGCTCTCACCAAAGAAGGGGCAGATTTTGAGAACTTGTTGTTTTGATGATGTAAATTCACTAATATTTTCATTTCTTGTACAAGTGTTTAGAGTTTCTACCTATTGTTTCAGTTGGATAATGCTACAGTGCCAGCAGCCATGTGCTAATTTTACAAAATGTTTAGATTAAAATTTAAACCAAGTTTTTTAATCTCTTCACAAAAATGCAGTTACCACTAACCTTCTACAATAAGAAAGCAGCCTTCATTTATCCCAATCTCCTAAACACATGTTAAAAATATCTATATAGAAAGAAAAACTGACTCACTACCTGAAGATGGGATAGTTATAAACCATATTATGCTAAAGGATTAGCCATAGAAATAAAAAAATAAAACTGGTTTTAAAAATTTAATTATTTCTCTGGGTTAGTGCAAGTTTGGTTTTGATTTCAAGAACAGTTGGTGTTATTTCTTCTAGAAAAATAGTGACACAATTTCTCTGCATGGCAATCCTTACTTCGCCTTACCTTCTGAGCCCTTGTAAGGCTCAAGGGATTTGTTAGAGAAAAAGATTTGGATTCCCCTCCCTTGCCTCCAGTTGAGATCATTTTGAACTCTATTCAGGCATGAAAGAAATACTAATCAGTCTTTTAGACTGGAGAGAAACTCCCGGGTGTATAGTATACATGTAAACTCTCCCATAAATATGAATATCATAACATCTGAGGTGGGGAAGTTTTATTTATTTTTTCTTCAAATAGAAACAAGAACAAAAGATTTTGCGGGCAACATGGAGGTTTCATAAACCTTGGAAAGTGTTTTTTTAATCCAATCTAGCAGGTTACATCTATCAGTTTGTGGCTGAAAGATAATTGTCTTAAAACTTCCCTGTCAAGGGAAGAGCTTTTCTTTTTAAGGTGATGGAAGTTGTTTTTCTCTCCTCTCGTACAAAAATTGTCCATATGAACCAGAAAGGGGAAGGCAATAAGAAACAAAGCAGACTGCTCCCTGGAATATTTTAATGTGGTATGTGGATAATTTTACTCTTTCCTCTAGATAAGCAGGATTGTTTATTTTTTCTAAAATCAAAGACAATCATATTAAGCACAGTAACAGCATATCTTGTGCCAGTCTTCTGTTCATTGTAACCAGTAACTGTTTAATCCAAACTCCATGTAGGAACAGTAGCTGCACCAAGGCAGGGAAGACAGGTCCTCACAGTGAGCTGCAGCATCCTGCTCTGCTCACCATCCTTGTGTGTCCTTTGGTGAGTGTTGGTGTAACTTCAAAGAAAAGCATATGCTCCACTCAGATAAGCACATTTGCTTTTTGATTAGGGCAATCTCTAACAAGGCAAAAAAATACAATTTTAAACATCTGAATCTGAAAAAAAAAGTTGAAACTCTGTCTTTTCATGTCCTAGATAAGAACTGTCTGCCATGCTGCTTAACTGGGCAGCACTACAACTGTCTCCAGCCAGGCTCCAGAAGTGAGTCTGGCTCATGTCTCTGAAAGAAAAGAATCACATGGAAAAATGGATGAGAGGGTTTTAGTCTATGACTCAGTCTGTGAACAGAGAGTCCCTGAATCTGTGTTCTCAAAAGGGATAATTTTGGTTACCCTCCTGTCTAGAATCTTTATGGGCTAACAACTGGTTGTCTTTATTCTGTGTGTTAGCTGTTTTGGATCCCATTCTGGGATACCCAAGTGTATGCTTTTGGAAATTCTGTTCCTTTTTCGTGGATGTAACTGTGTTGCTGCTGGTTTTAAACACATAAATCGTTTATTGTATTCAGACCTAAGTGTCTGGTGATAAAAATGGAAGTACTGAGACAAAGAATATTAAATATGTATTATGAAATTTTCTAATATGTGAGGAGAGAAGCATTTCTGGATTCCAAGTCAAATTATCTTTTTCTCTCATTTGCATCAAGAAAACAGAAGCACTAATAATATATGTGTCAAATCAGTGATGGAAATAGCTATGCAATCAAATGATATAATGATGGTATATAAGTGAAGGTGACCTACTAATGAATAATGTGGGAAGGAAAGACTGACAAAGTGTTAATTGATATGTCAAGCCAGTAATGTCAGTCAGCTGCATGGGAGAAGAGAAATTAGTCAGTGTAAATTGTGTAGTGACCATCAAAACATGACAAAAGCAATTGCACTTTCCATAAAGAACCTGACAGATAAGACATAAGAACAAACTGAAAAAAAGGGAAATATACCATATCTGATTTACTTCTCCAGGTAGCCAGTGATGGTTCACCCAGCAAGGACTTTTAATGTCTAAAAAAACCATATTGCAGCATCTCTGTACCACAATAATCCTCAATTCAACCTGTGAAGCTTTCACAGCTCTTTCTTAGAGAAATCCAATAAAATCTACAATGTCTTATCTGTATCTGCTTACATTGAATAGGTAGTGAGTAGCTGAAGTAATATAAAAATATGTATGTATAAATCTGAGCTGTGCAGAGCTGAAAGAAAAAAATAGGAGTTTTAAATAGTAACTTCACTTTGTACTTCCTTATGAAATATATTACAAAAATTAAATGTCAGTTTCCTAGGCTGAGGTTTATTTTACTTATCCTGCATTTTAAAGGGACTTTTGTTCTTTTTCTGATAGAACTCTGAAAACCCAAAACCATTACTTTGGGACTAAACAGTCAGCTCAATGACATGAAATTACACTAGGTCATTCCAGACAGTGAGAGAAAAATCTGTAATATGGATTTGTCACATGATTTAATATAGAAGAAAAGTGAAATATTAAATATACATATATTTATATTATATATTTGTGGATCAGAGATGCCTGAGAAAATTTTTTTTTTCTCAACTTGAAGCCATTTTTGGATAACGTAAGAAGTTATGTATTACTTTGTCCACTAGAGGGTATCAAACATATTTCCAATTTTGCAGTAGAAACCCTCAGACACTCAGAAAATAAATAAACTCAGGTGAGATTAATGTTACCATATATTCAAAAAATACCAATGTCTTTGTTTAATATAATACTTTGTGAAAGTGAAGCAAATATTTTTCTCATGCTATACAAAATCCTAAATATATTTTTCATTATGAACTATCTCTACATAATCTTGACTCCTCTTAAAGTTATCATGGGAGAGAGGCCATGTTAAAGTGAAATATTTAGGGAGGTTTCTTGTCACGTAATATTTCTAGTCCTTCTGAACTGGAGCTGAAATTAAGATCTAGTTTGGGACTTAATCTCCAGAAACTTAAGATGTAGGATTAAATATAATTTTAATATCCTGGATCTGAATTTGCAGAGGTTTGTATTTCAATTTATAATTTGTGATGACCCCTAAAGAGAAACAAACAAAAAAATAAAGATTTGACTTATTAATAAGAAAATACTTGCATTTTATATTAGTTCTATATGTTACAGTTTTCTTACTCCATAGTTCAGCTTTAAGGTATTTGTCTTTGTTTTCAACAGAGAGAATGGAAAAGGCTCCCTCAAACTCAAGGCATTTGATAGGCTTTTTTATAATCCAGGATAATTATTAGTGCTGCTTATCAGCACTGCTAAAGCAAAGTCTGTCGTTCTTGCGAGAGTTGAAGTGGAAAAATGATGAAACAGAAATGTTTTCAAAATTCATTGTTCTTATTAGTTTTGTGTTGAAATAAGACTAAACAAATTCAAGCACAAACTAAAGTATGCCTCCTTTAACATTTATATAGTTATTACTACAATCAGTCAAGGAAAGGTCTGAATTTATCAGCACATGCAAACTTTATCAAAATGGAGCTTGAGGAGATGGATATGTTCTCTTGTTCAATAGGAAGGTAGCCAGTAGGATGCAGGAGCTGGTGAATGAGAGTGGAACTCTCCAGTGTATGTTTTCATGAGGCCCATGGTCAGAGTGGTCCCTTGTGGCTGCAGTATTCTCTGTATGTGATCCATGCTAATGAGTGCAGGTTTTGCATTGTCCTGCACAAACTAGTTTGTGGGATCTCAGGGAATATATCACACATTGCACTCATTCCCTTTGGAGGAAAAAAACACAGCTCAAGAAAAAAACAAATAGACTTATTTGAAAGTAGTTCTTTTTTCTTAAATGCAGAAATCCACAACTGACTCTCTTCTAAAGTTTTTTAAATAATATTTGCAATAATAGGATTTTCGCAATGTTTATTTCTGATTTGTCTATATTAAAAGCAGCTGAATTGGAGCCCCTTCATCAGGTGGCCTTTTAGATTCTCCATAAAGCAGGTCTTGCCAAATCCTCTTTATTTTCATTTGTCTCTGGGTTTTATCCCTAACAGTATTATAGAAAACCTGGATCTGTGGAGTAAAAGCAGTAGTGCATTTATGGCAGGTTTTCTTTTGCTTCTGCATTTATTAGCTAAGTGCTGAAAATACAGATAATGAGATGAAATGCACTATGAAAATTGAGAGGTAAAAAAACCCTCAACAGTTAAGCTACATGTGAAAAAAAAGTCACCAATGTTTAGTTCAGATGAGGCTGGCAGAAAAATCCTGTTAAGATTCTCAAGTGTTCAAAGTACCTTCTTGGCTAGGAAGATAATGGAGGAGTCGCTACTACTACTTTCAGACTTCACTACTGTCAAGGAAACAGCAGCTGAACAACATCTGGGACTTACCTTCCTGTCCTTAAGTGTTGCAATGTACTGAATAATACACATGCATATGAAAATGTACTCCATTCCTCTTCACCTAAAAAGAAAATTACTCTTGTTTCTAGTGAATGTCATTATATACTCTCATTTCCAAATAACTTGACTGAATTGACCTTCAGTAATTCAGTCTGCCTACATGCAAAACATTAGCACACTGCATTCAGATTATCATTGGAAAAATGCACATTAGAAAATAAGCTTGGCATTTCTGTTATCACATAAGTGCAATTAGTCTTACAATGAGAGTTTACTTTGAATGTACCATTTACATCAAAGAAACAGACCCTTGTATTCCTTACAAGATGATCAGTGACAAAAGACCAGAAGGCAAAAAGCAGGTTGCCTTTGGCTTCTGTGAAAATCAGATTAAACTTTATAGGTTCTATTGAATAAAGGAAGTTGTTAATTCTTGTAATTCACTGCCTCCCTGGTAAATATTGTTGAGCTTTAAATTTCTATCCTATAGTCTTTTTTCAGGTTGTGTATCCATGAAATCAAAGATGGGGTGAAACCCTGGATCATATATTTCAGCCCACTTACTGTCATCTCTTTTATGCAGAAGCACTTGTGTGACACGATTTTAAAATGGTGTTGGCTCAGTTAAAATTTTCTAAAATCTTTGTAGTTGAAGATAAAAAATGTTACTTTTTATGCTTTTTAACCCTTTGTTAGGTCTTTAAAATCAGAAAGATATTTCTAAAATTCATAAGTTTCAGGTGTTCTTGCAGTAAGAGAAAATTGTATATAGACTTTATGCACATAGACATTTTATGTTGGTTTTATGCCAACATGCTTCTGCACACATTTTGATGTTCTACTTTCTGAGCATAATGAAGATATCTGAGACTCAAATTAAACTCTGTAAATACCTCTCCATCCCTTCTGACTACTTCTTAGTGTTCATATTCAAAGAGGATTATATTCCACTGCAACAAAAAATACCAAGAGCTTGGTCCTGAGTAGCACTCATTGTGAGGGTTTGAGAAATGTAATCTAGTTTTGATGTTCATGTAGTTATTTTCTCACCATATTAGTCTTACTGTAGTAGATAAATGTATTTGCACTATAACAATGTGTATACATTTCCTCTCAGCTTAGTTCCTAACAAGAAATAATTTCTTTGGGTTACTGGGTAACATTCTGTTCTCCTGTCTGTTTATTGATTTGTGATCACAGACCTGCTGATCTGATACTTACTTCCTGGAGGAAGAAATTTTGCTTTTACTCCAAGCACTCTGCCCTTTCACAGATATGCCTGGAATTTCTGCTTTCTGCATTACCAAACTCCACCCAAACTTACTTTCCTTTCAGGAAGAGTCCTGAAGGGTGCGTCCTGTGAGATTTCCTGACACCTGGCATGGAGCCAGCAAAAAAGTTGGTGTTTTTTTTTTGCCTTTAAAAATCCATCTAATTTCACCTTCAAAATGTCTTTATTTGTGCATTAACCTCTTGCTGTTGGTGGAAGCATTACTTATTAAGGCAGTGGGGGATGACAGTTCACTTGGACATAAATATGTAGGAAATCCACTTCCTGTAGTTTAATACTTTTATGGGCATTTGTTAGAATGGCAAAATTTATTCTACCTTAAACCTTGAATGTCATTATGGGTATAAATCTAAACATGATTGTTCAACAGTAGTAGATTAGCTGTAACTGACTGCCAGGTGCCCACCAAACTGGTCTCTTACTCCCCTCACTTAGAAGGACATAAAGATAAAATAAGAAGAAAAAACTCATGGGTTGAGATAAGGCTAGGGCAATTACTCACCAGTTACCATCGTGGGCAAAACAGACTTGACTTCAAGAAGATTAATTTAGTTTATTAACAATTAAAATAGAGTAGTATAGTAAGAAACAAGAAACAAACAGAATCTACTTTCCCTCCATCACTTCTCCCCATCCTGCTCAGGCTCTTTGTCTTCAAGATCAAATCCCCTACATCCCCCTCTCAAAGGGATGGAGGGGATATGAAGTGGGGGTTGCAGCTGGTTCATAACACCTTGTTTCTGCCACTCCTTCCTTCTCACACTCCCCCCCCTCTGCAGCCTGGAGTCCCTTCCTTGGAATACAGTTCTTCACAAACTGCTCCAACGTGGGTCTCCTCCATGGAGCACACTCCTTCAAGAACAGACTGCTCCAGCATGAGTCCCCCACGGATCACAGACCCTGCCAGCAAACCTGCTCATGCATGGACTCCTCTCCATGGGCTGCAGCTCCCTTCAGGATATACCCACTCACTGCAGCATAAATTCCCCCATGGTCTGGCTGCTTGAAGACCTCTGCTCCACCCTGGACCTCCACAAGCTGCACAGCTGCCTCACCCTGGGCTGCACCAGGGGCTGCAGGGGAATCTTGGCTCTGGCACCTGCAGCACCTGCTGCCCCTCCTTCTGCACTGACCTTGGTGACTGCAGAGTTTTTCTCTGAAACCTTTCTTACTCCACTCTTCCACAGCTGCAGCACAGCATTTTTTTTCTCTTTCTTAAATGTACTGCTGTGTGGGCTCTGCTTTGCCCAGTGGCTCCATTTCAGAGCTGGCTGGCACAGAATCTGTCCAATATGAAGGTGACCCCAAGTCTCTCCTCACAGAAGCCACCCCTGCAGTGCCTATCCAACTCCCATTATGTTTACACGCAATTGATGTATTATGTAGACATAATGCATCAATTCATAACCCTTTTTTACTGTCATACCTTAACATGCATGTGTCATACTCACATGCATATGCAACTTGAAAATTGTACGTGCAACTTGACAATTATTGCATATGCAACTTGACAATATGCTACTGATATAAAAGGAGTGGTTGTGTTTCTTCAGGTGGCTCATGACACAGGTAGGGATTTAAGCTTTCTCAGTGTTCATAATTGCTATTCCTTGGAACAAAAATAACCTATTTGGTGATTTTGCTTTAATTATTCTTTTCTGATAACTTTTTTCCCATCCTTTTCCATCTCATCCCAACCCACTTCATCCCACTTTGGCTCACCCTATGCTTCCCCTGAATGGTTTTGCTTCTGCAGAATAGTTTTATCCCATACACTTTCATTTTGCTTGAGCTTTCTGCCTTTGACTTCTGAAATTTTATTTCCCTTAGTCTCACAAGATCTTCCCATTACCCATCTCCTTTGTTATAACCCTGAGTTCCACTTATCTTCCAGTATATTTTTATAAATAAAACAGTGTTAGCCAAATAGATATAAAATGACAGAATATGATGATTCCTAGATAGCAAACTTTCCTTTTACTTTGTTTTAAATTATAGCTTGTATATATTTCCTCTTGTTTTTCTAATTTGAATTGATAGACAAAGAACACTTGAAACATTTATGTCCCAGCTCTTATCATGACTTAAGAAACAAAAATGTATTTGATGATATAAAAGGAGTGGGAGAGGTTCCAATACACTTGCAATGTTTTTCCTTGATGTGGCTGATGCCAGTCTCTTCTATTCCTTCATATTGTTGTACTTTCTGTTGGCTTTTTATTTTTTAATTTCATACTTACTATCTGTCCATTATGAATATTTGAGCAGAGCTAAACAAATTCAATAATATACGATCTTTCAAATCTGCTATGTTTGTTTTAACAGAATATCCTTTCAAATGAAAAATATCCTGACTGGTATAGGTCCATTATCCATGAGATAAGCCTATTTCTTAACTGATCTCATACAAAAAGTATGTGCAAATAATACTTGCATGGTTTAGTATATCGTTGTTTAGAGTGGTTTTATTTAGATTTAGAGCTTCTCATGATTTCATGGCGAGGAAAAATGAGTTTGTTTATCTTTCTGATTACAAGTAAATAAATAGGGAGTTATCGTCATCATTTTTTTTCATGGAAGTTCTCTCAAATGCTGCACATTAAGTCAGAAACTACATAGCAGTGCAATGCCAGAGCATGGAGCTAATTAATCAAATTAAACTTTTAGCAGTGAAATGGATATTCCTTATTTAGTCTGCATGCTTATAAATGCAGGAAAACAATTCATTAGCATTGTTTATTAAGAGAAGATGAATGGTCTGGATGTGGAAACAACCATGGCATAGAAGTAATGGCCAAATGCTTTGGAAGGGTTAAAAAAAATAAGCTTTCTCTGCTTTTCAAAATACTCTGTATGTCTGAAGACATGAATTTCACAAAAGGTGCTAAGTGCTTTAAGTGGTTTAATATTTTCTAATGGAGACAGTGAACTGTGAAAGAAAACTTTTCTCTGAAATGAATGAAAAACAAGTGTATTCATTTTCACAGATGTTGCTAAAAACATCTGTTACTTAAAGCTGCATCAGCTTTAATTGGATACTATTCTTAACTCTCTCCCACTCTTCATTTTTCTAATAGTTGATTGCACTAGGTATTGATTTCTGTGTGTAGAAACTCAGTAATATATGACATTGCTATACACTGCTAAGCTTTTAGAAATGTGTGGGTGTTTATGAGTCTTAGCTTGCAAAGCAAAATCTGTACATGCACAAGAGGGCTCTGGTCAAATGAGTTCACACAAATGATCTCTCAGAAATTTGAGTGCTTAACCCCTTAGTAGGGGTCATGAGGAGGCTGAGTCAGAAGCCTGAGCTCTTTAACAGAATCCCCACCTACTCTGATGGCTAATGGCAATGAGAAATGGATAATTATCTTCTCTTTTTGCTACTTGGTATGGGAAGCGATGCAACAAATCTCCTCATTTCTTTTATAGTGTTTGGGACAATGGTTTGTTTCCAGATGGCATGTTCACAGGTCTGGTACCAGCTGATCAGTGAGCTAGGATTCATGAAGAACTGAGTCATCTGGGTCAAGGCAGGAGAACAAAGAAGCCAATCCCTGAGGAAGACCAAGTAAAATAAGATCGTCCATAAAATGAAATGGAGGGAATATCTGACTGGTTTTGTCTATAGTTTCCTATCTTCCCAGAGAGAAAATACTACAAATGTTTGTGCTAAGGATGCATTACTAGTAGGTCATTATCTCTGAATTTTGATTTCTTTCTCCTTTTTTCCCCTATATTCTAGCTTCAAGAAAATCTGCAGTGTCTATAAGCGAATGGGTTGTCCAACTTTTTATGTTCATGATGATCTCTATGACCAACAGGTTTAATTCAGCTAGATTTTGTAATGGCTCACTGCTTCTTAATGTTTCATAGTGTAAACTGTAACTCAGCAGCTTTATTTTCCTCCTGGCTGCATTTCATCTCCCTTCAGTACTACATGCCCAACTCTTTTCTTCTGGAAACTCTACTCTCTCATCAGCAGTTCTGCTGTTAGTAAGGTAGCTGAAATGGTGGCCTTAAATTTCATTTGGTTTGTCCTGTTTGCCCCTCTGCAAAAGATAGCTTTTCTGATACACCACAAAAACTGCTTTTGTGTTTCAGGAGTGGGGCAACATCATCTGATGCAGCTGCTGCCTTCAAGTCTCTTCAGATTAAATCACATTAATTTACTGCAGGATCATTATAAAGCCATTCATGGATGCTTGTGTACTCAGAAATCACATTTACCAGATAACTGAATGGATGAATGTAGAGGAAATTACAACTTTCTTCTCTGAAATCATAGACCTCTTCCACTTAAACAAGAGAATTTTTACTGGCTGAGGCCTACTGGAAGGCACACTCTAGAGCTCCACATCATGTCTATAATGCCTCAAACCATGTAAAGTACACTGTTATAAAAATTTATTTAAAATCTCATTCTTGGTAGAGATTCCTATGGAAAATTACAAAACACTATCACATTATCACAAAGAAGATGGAGTATAGTGAAAACCAGAAACAAACAATAGGGGTTAAAGACAGAGGATTGAAGGAAGATTAAAAGAGCCCAATACATGAGATTTCAGTAAAATGAGATTGCAGGATCACATGATTGTTCTCTACATTTATCTGAAAGGCTTCAGGAGTAGAAAATTATTTCTATGTAGTACAGGTGGAAGTACATATGAGAACAGCTATATAAAATAAAACAAACCCCACAACACCACCAAAATGGAGTTCAAAGGTTGTGATGCTTTTTCAAGCAGCAAACTTTTTAATAGAAAAAGATCCACTACAATGCCTCTAATGAGCTATATACTCTGCAAAAAAATTCAGGGAACATCTGTTTTTCTACTCATAATTATATTTTATTCAGTAATTTTGAAGAAATATTGAAATGTTTTCCCAATTGTTATGTAGGACTTTGAAAACAAACCTGAACAAAGCACCAAAAATAGTAGGGATAGATAGCATACTGTCAGTGGACTAGGTTATATGATTTCATAAATCTATTCCACAATTGATTTCCATTAAGTTATGAATTCTCACAGAATTTGAGTTGTTTTGTTGTTTTGAAGTCTCATATTACTTTAATGAAGATGAAATTTGCAATTAAGAGTTTTTGTGAGGTTTTTTTGGCTGTGTTTGGATTTAAATAATAAATTCTGATGATAACAGCACAGGCATGTTTGGGTAAAATCTGTGAAATACAATGTACATTTTTCATCTTCTTTTCCTTCCTGGTCAGTCAGAAGAATCAGAAGCAATTAAAAGCCCCATTGTTCCAGTGCAGTAATTCTCCAAGACAGAGAGTGTTTAACTCTTGAGGGAACACTTCACTGAAAGTTTCAGCTCTCTGCAGATGCCCTCATGAACCAGTTAACTGGTAGAAATCTGTTAAACCACTGATTGTTATAAACAAATATGGTTTGTACAGTATTTTTTAAAAGACTTTCATTGTTTATACAATAAACAAATATCTGTCCTTAAGGGTTTTACTGCCTAATATTATAAATTGGTCTGGATTGGAAAGGATCCCTTAAGGTCATCTAGTTAAACTCCCCTGCAGTGAGCAGGGACACCTGAGATCAGGCTGCTCTGAGCCCCATTCCACCTAGTCTTGAATGTCTCCAGGGATGGGGCATCCACCACCTCTCTGGACACCCTCTTCCAGTGTTTCACCATCCTCATCACAATTTTTTTTTTTCCTGTATCCAATCTAAATCTACATACCCCATTTTTATTTAAAGCCATTACTCCCTGACCCATTGCAGCAGGCTCTACTACATAATCCATTCCCATCTCTTTTTGGAGCCCCTCTAAGTACAGAAAGGTGAAAATAAGGTTTCCTTGGAGCCTTCTCTTCTTCAGGATGAACAACCCAAATTTTCCCAGCCTTTCTTCATAGCACAGATGCTCCATCCCTCCAATCATCTTCTTGTCCCTTCTCTGGACCTGCTCTAACAGGTCCATGTCTTTCCTGTGGGACCCCAGAGCTGATGCAGCCCTGCAGGTGGAGTCTTGCCAGAGCAGAGGGGCAGAGTCCCCTCCCTCGCCCTGCTGGTCACACAGCTTTGGATGTAGCCCAGCACATCTTTGTCTTTCTGGGCTGCAAACACACACTGCCAGCTCATGTCCAGCTTTTCATCCACCAGTAGCCTCAAGTTTTTCTCAGCAGGTGTACTCTCAGTCCCTTCAGCCTCCAGCTTATATTGATGCTGGGGGCTGCCCTGACCCAGGTTCAGGACCTTAAACCTGGCTTTGTTGTCTCTCATGAAGTTCACACTGTCCCACTTCTCAAGCTTGTCCAGATCCCTCTGGATGGCATCCCATCCCTCATGTGTGTCAACCCCCCACTCAGCTTGGTGTAATCTGCAGCTTGCTGAAGGCACTCATTTCTACTGTCTATGTCTTTGATCAGGATATTAAACAGTACAGGTCCCACTAGGGGCTCCTGGGGGCTACTAATTATCATTGATCTTCATCTGGACATTGAGACATTGACCACTGATCTCTGGATGTGATCGTGCAACAAACTTCCTATCCACTGAATGGTTCATCCACCAAATCCATACTTTTCCAATTTAGGGAGAAGGATGTTGTGAGACACTGAGTCCAGACACATGATATATGCAGCTCTTTCTTTTCCACTGAAGTAGTAACTGCATCATAACTTGTACTGCTGTGGCTGAGAGAAGGAGAGACACTCAAGGATACACTATACACCCATATAAAAACCCCACATAAATCTCTTTCCAAGGAATAGGATATAATTGGTTTCCAGCATGTAAAAGGTGGAAAAAACATGAAGCAGTCTGGGATGAGAGATAATTTAAAAAGATGGAGATGTTGGCAGAAATGCAGAAGACACAGGTCAGCAGCTGTCTAATACAAAACAGTTGAACTGTTGACTCAGGACAGTGACAGGGATTGCAAAAGAACCCAGCTTAGGAAGTTGATGCCGGTGTTTTTCCATGCCAAGAGGGTAGAATGGGAAAACTGACTGAATTTGAAGTAGTTGGGAGAACAAAATTGGGAATAAGAAAACTGATAGGCACACACCCCAATCCAGAAGGGAAGAAGAATAATTAGAATATAGCATTACAGCACCAGCTCTGGAACAGCAAGGAGATGTCTCTTAGCCATAAAATCCACCAGACATAGGTAACTGACTGCATAGAAATATTTATAATCAAGCTACTGAAGAATCGTAATTCTTTTTATATGTATGAGTAGCTTTATTACAAATCCTATAGGATTCTTGAGATTCATTAGAAGGGAGGATCTGTAGATCTTTTAAAGACCATCTGTTTAGATTTTGAGTTCATCACCTTGTCAGGTTATGAGGAACACTGTGTTCAGTAGAAAATAACAAATACAGTGTTAAAATTCGTAGGATGTATTTTTCTGATTAATAATGCAGATGCCTTACTTTCCTCATTTTAAAATCTGTTTCAGGGAACAATTGAAGTCTTTCTTTCTATTTTAAAGAGTCTTTTTTTTCCTTTGAAGAATGCTGTCTTGAAACCAAGAAGTTTTTCTGCAGTTCTAAGCTCTGATTAATTTTTTTTCCTCCAAATCAGGGATCCTGCCTCCTCCTGTTTGATTTATTATTTGTCTGCTTAGAAATCTGACTTGAACACTTTAAAATGCAATATTTACAGAACTGTCAAACTTTGTGATTTATGCATTGTAGACTATATGATTTGTGCAAAATACATCAACACTAGTTTTGAGGTTTCTTTCCAAACTGCAGAAACATAAAAGACTTTGATGTTTTTGCAAAACATTACTGAAGCAATTATACTTTGTTGCTATTAATTTTTATTACAGCAGAATAAACATTAAACTTTGAAAATGTTCAAGTCAAAATATGCTTTAAATGTAACAGTTCAATATTGAATTATACAAAAGAATCTTGGAGGGACAGGAGGGAGTCTCAGCTCATGGTTTGCATATGGGCACAACACATTTCTCATTAATGTTAATTGGATTTGTAAGCCTGCATCAAAGGAAGAATATAGGCTTAAAAGTAACCTTCAGTCATGCTCAGATCTCACTCCTTCTTTAGCATTTTGCACATTTTTCTGGAGTTTTTCTCAAACTCTGTTTTGAACTAAACAGAAGATTACTGTGGATCATAATGATGCATTGTTTAATCAATTTATCAAGGTCAGCATAACTAGTCTACTTACATAGAGACCTCTGTTCTTTCCTAACAATATTCTGCATGCTCTCACCTGAAGGAATTTTCTGAATTACATTAAGAAATAAAAAGATTTTTTGTGCATTTTCCCTGAAACCATTGCCACTCCAGTTTGATCAGAAGGAAAAGAAAACAGATAGGAGGTTTCCTCAGCACCTTGTAGCCCAGTAGCCTATCCTCTGCACCTTTCTTATTTCATTACTGGAGACTGGGAAAAGGTTTCAGTAATTAGTCCTTCTACCACAATAACTTAGTTATTTTTAAGCATATTTCTTCAAAAAAATGATGTAAACCAGCAATGCATCTCACTGGGACTATAGTCAAGGCTCCACTTTATACACTTCTATCCTTAACTACGAGTGCATTATGAATCTGCAGCAGTCAGGATTGTATCCTTATTTATATTGATATCTATTTATATACCTTGGGCAAGGAGAAACTGATTGTTGTCCTGATCCCAGGAGGAGAGAGAAACAATGGCACTAGCTGATGATCCCTTTAGCTGACTATCAGCAAACAGCTTCCCACAAGGAATCTGTTGTATCATGACAGAGAGGATGAGAATTCTTTCCTGTCAACTGCTGACCCACAGCTGCAATTAGGGCTTTGCAAGCATCAGACAATCCTGAAATCAGGGTAGGATAATGAGAAATAAACCCAAATCTTAACCCCCCACCTCTCCCTTCTTCCCGGCCTCATCTTTACTCCTGAATTCTCTGCCTTGTTCCCCGCAATGGTGCAGGGACGCTTGGAGTGAGGTCTGCGGTCAGTTCATCACATGTTGTCTCTGCCACTCCTTCCTCCTTAGAGGGAGGACTCCTCACACTCTTCCCCTGCTCCAGTGTGGGAGTCCCTCCTACATGAGACAGTTTCTCCAACGGAGTACTTCCACAGGCTGCAGTTCTTTATTGACTTCTCCAGCATGGGTCCATTTCCAAAGGGTGTAGTCCTTCAGGAACAAACAGCCACAACATGTGTCCCCCATGGGGTCACAAGTCCCTGAGGCCATAAGTTCTGCCAGGAGCCTGTCCTAGTCTGGTCCTCTCATAGCATCACAACCTCCTTTGGGCATGCACCTGCTCTGGAGTAGGGTTCTCCACGGACTGTAGATGGATCTACTTTCCACCATGGAATTTCATGGGTAGCGCAGCTGCCTCACCATGGTCTTCAACATAGGCTGCAGGGGAATCTCAGATTTGGCCCCTGGAACAGCTCCTGCCTTTCCTTCTGCACTGATTGCAGTCAGTCTCTGCGGGGTCCTTCCTCTCTCATATTATGCCTTCTTTTTTCTCTAGCTGTAGTGTCTCTACAAATAATAAACAGACAATAATACAAATATTCAAAAATATATTCAAATATTCAAAAATACAAAAATCTCTACAAATAATAAACAAAAAAATAATAAATTTTTTCCTTTTTATATATGCCTAACCCAGAGGTTCTACCACTGTCACTGATGGGCTCAGCCTGGGCCAGTGGCAGATTCATCTTCGAGCCTACTGCGTTGGCTCAATTGGACATCAGGGAAACTTCTGGCAGCTGCTCACTGAAGCCACTCCTGTAGCCTCCCTGGGTGAAACATGCCCAGAAAACACTTATATTAGTGGGCTATCCAGGTCTCTAAGGTTTGGTAAGATTTTAATCAATGTGATTTCTTCCTCATTTATTTTTATAAAACACAAACTGGTATTCCAATGTCTGTCTTGCAAAATATTCTCCTGAACTACAGACATTTGTTCAAAGAGAGTAAGAAGAGAGTGTACACAATGCATGATGCTTGTTGTAGAATGCAGCACAATTATGCAAGTAGACATTAAAATAGTTACTGCATCATACAGTACTCTATTCCTTTGTTGGGGATTAGCAAAAGGATTAGACCTTCTTCCTTTCCATTGTAGATCTAGTTTTGATTGATTTATGCTTTCAGCATATCTGGAATGTAGTCAATCAAGGACTAAATACAAAGTCATTATTTATTTGTTTCATCCTGCATCCTTTATACACCATAATCAAATGAATACACGTCATACTTCTTTCTGACAATCCTCCAAATTGCTAAGCACCTTCTCTTGTTCTGATAACAATTGATCCTTGAGTCCTTAAAGGCTATAATGAAGGGTCTCAGCCTTCATTATAGCTTGTGCTTTAAAAGTTGAGTTGGTAGGACAACAGATTAAATTCAGTTAGTGTTTGAACATCATCTTTGCAAACTGCAGTGCCATTGTAATTAATAATTCTCAAGTTTTGCTATATTAAACACTCAGTTGCCAGAAGAGTTTCTCTGGAATTGAATTTTTTTTCTGCATTGGTGAGACTTTCAATTTTTACTTATCATCCTAGTCACAAGAATTAAAAAAAAAAAAAAAAAATAAAGGTGTTTCATGCTAATCTGGCTGAGTGACTCATAGATATACATTTTTGCTTCCTCTCTCCTCTTAGAATTTCATATAAATTTAGATTTTTTTCACTTACATTTAAAAAAGAAGCACAATTTAGACACTGTGCAAAAGAATTTTCACAGTTTGCACTACAAGGCAGGGATCAGATAGGATAAGACCCTTTGCATAAAGGTGAAGTACAGTGTTACAGTAAAGATGGCACAGATGTGCACTCAAGATAAAAAAAATATGGTGGGAAAGGGAGAATTGTTGGTTGAAAGTCCATGAAGAATTCTTCCCAAGGTGCACCAGTGCATCTGTTGTAGATTTGCCTATATTTATACTGACAGCTTTAGAGATATTTATGCAGGTGAGCATCTGTAGATAAGATCCTAGCAGGTAACTGTGAGGTGAAACAAGGTGGTGAGATGCTGGTAGCATAGTTACGCTTTTAACATAGTAATAAATATTATAGAAAATAAAAGTTTGTCAGATATTCGACAGCAGGATCTCCTCTCTCCCACAGAACTTTGATAGCATTTAGTTCCCAAACATCCCAATTTTTGCAGTAGTCTGAAAAACCATTGGAAAGATTCTGTCCATCTGTGCAGAAGATATCAATGGCAATATTGGTTTTGGTTTTTTAATGCTTATTATAAATTTTATTGGTGAAATACTAAAAAATTCTAAGTTATGAAATATCTTCCTAACATTAGATTCAGGCTCACGTAATGTTATTTTTATTTTCAGCTGATGAAGATAAACAATAATGCATCATTCTCTTGCTAAGATCTTCCATTTTGTCTTGTGGGAAAGGACAGGGAATCATTTAAGCCACAGAATGGAAGCTCATTCAGCTCCTTTTCTCTTTCTTAAGGATGACTGAAACTTATATATAATTTCATCACATACTTCTGCAGTCAACAGCACCTTCACTGCTGAAAACTGACCTTCATTTCTCTCACAGAACACCATCATAAATCCATTTCACTGCTTGATATGGTTGGTTGAATTACAAATTATTGCCTTATTGCCTCTGATTTCAAGCAATGCCATGGTCAGCCTAGGTGCCATATCTGGGCATCTCTGTCTCACGGGTGGTTGTCACAATAAATCCAGAATGATTAAATTAGTCATTTAAGGTATATAGCCCATTTTATGCATACTGACCTACAATATAATAATAAGGTAATAAAATGTAGTACAAGTTAAACTTTAGACCTGTTTCCATATCATGGTATTTTTTAGTGTGAACACACATAAATGTTGTAAGAATGTGACCCACAGGTCTAGTTCAACAGTCTCTCCAAGAGCCAGTGCTGTGCTGCTGTCCTTGCTGTACTTTCTGGAGCACACCTACTGTTTGGGGGAGGGGTAATAATTTAAATTTTAAGAGCCTTTAATATCTTGAGTAGAATTCTATGTCACAGTTTCAAAAATGATGACATAATTATTGCCTTCTGTTAAATTCTGTATATTTTTAGATTAACTTTCGATCAGTATTTTCAATCCATGGGCTTTCCTCTGCTTCTTTATTACAGGTGTTCCTGTTTCAATGAGAGAAATCTTTCTGGTAGGAGAATCATAAAGCCTATGACTTTGAAGATCAAAATTCTCCTCCCTGCATTTGCTATAAGTATCATTTAGACAAGTTTCTTCTTTCATTTATTTCCCAGAAACATTCATTATATCATATAATATTCACATATAATATCATATAATATTGATATCATTATATCAATAATATTCATTATTATTACACTTTACATGACTATTGCTCATATATACTCATTTTGCACATTCATTCAGTCACCTTCATATAGAAATGGTAGGATTATTAAGATAAAAATGCTTTTCTGTGTCAAAATTACAATAACTGTATATCTCAAAGCATTTCTTATAGAAGGACTATTTGTGCTTACCCAGATGGTGGAGGATGTTTTTGGCAGGCCAAGAAACATCCTTACTGTTGCTCTTTTTTTCATTAATTCTTCTCAGAGGCATACAAACTGGAAGACCTCTGCCTGCAGTATTTGCATTGCTTTGGCACACAGGAACTGCAGAATCAGACTAAAATCCTACTGAAAAAGACACTGAATACACAGCTATTGGAAAATAATGTCCTGAGATTGTTTGGCCCTTATCTTGTGATTATCTAGTACATTTCACAGAACTGTGAATGTTCAGTTAGAGTCTTTACAATCCTATGATATGGTTACAAAGAAGAGTTGAATGGAGATGTTTTGAACATTTTTATTCAGATTTTTTATCTGAGTGAACCTTGCATTTCAATGACCCTGAATAAAAATCAAGACTTCATGTGCTGACAATCTGCCCTTGTGTGAACAATCCTTTCTTTTTAAAGCCCTCTTAATTTTGCTGAAGATAAGACACCTTACAAACTGCTGCCAAGAAATTCAGAAAGACTTTTATTGGTTATTTACTATTGTTGTTTTTTCCTTATAAAATTTCTAAATGAATAATGTACATAAATTTCACAGACTTCCTGCAAGAGATTTTATGCAGTCTTAAGACATAACTGAAATATCACAATCTTGTTTTTTAAATGCTTGCTGAGCATTTTTAAAGCCCGTCATTACACTTACAATATTATATTGGTCTTGGAGAAAAAAAAAAAAAAAACAGGTCCAAACTTATGAGCAAACTTCTATACTATTCAACATCTGTTCAACCGTGAAAAAGATTTTCTCCTAACTGCAGAATTTTTTTTTTACCTTTAATCATACAGAGCCCCACCCTGGACCTCCACTGGCTGCAGGGGCAGAGCTGCCTCATCATGGTCTGCCACAGGCTGCAGGGGAGCTCTGCTCCTGCACCTGGAGCAATTCTCCTTCATCAATATCTGCTCAGATGTTTCTCCCAGCTATTCTCCCTACTCCCTGCAGCTGTAGATTACTGCTCTCCACTCTGCCCTTATCCCACAGGTGCCTGCCCTGTCTCTGATGGGTTCAGCCCCAGCCATGGCAGGTCTGTCTCAGAGCTGGCTGGCAATGGCTCTCTCAGACATGGGGAATTTCCTGACAGCTTGTCACAGAATCCAACCCATGCAAACCCAACACATTCATATTTGACAAATTTAATATCAAAGTATTTAGTATCTGATGGTTAAAGAAAAGAAAAAAAAAAACTTGTCACAGCTCTGTGCTTTATAATATATTTAAATAGAAGCTATAAGAAACCTCTCACTTTTCACTTTCCTGTCTCTGCCCAATAAAAATTCCTCAGTTCCTCAGGACTTTTGAAAATTCTCCCTCTTTGGGTTTTTTAATTATTTTTTAAAATTTTAGACAAACCAGCAGATCTCTGATTAAATAAACAACTATTTAACAAAAGCAGAAAGAATAGGACTGCTTAAAACCAACAAATCACGACCACCAAAAATACAAGAAAGCTTTATGGATTAATATCTGGGATATGTTAATTGATGCACTCTCTAGTGGATTTTAAGAACAGGCAGATAATTCTACCTAAAATTAAAGCATGTGTCATTATCTCCAAGAGTTCCCAGAAGCCCAGTAACAGTGCTAAATGACAGCACAGTGTGAATGTGAAGCAGCTGTGAGTAGCTGTTTAGTACTATCACTCTAGGCAAGCAACATAACGAGAACCAGCTCAACTCAGAAAATGTCTGTTGCATTTTCTGTTTATTTTTCTGTGTCATTAAAAAGGAAAAAAAAAGGTAGTAAAACCTCCAATCTCCTCACCTCTCTTCTTGCATCCTGGCATTACAAGGCCTTTGTCATGTGCAATTTTCATGTTGCAGAAATCATTCATCTTGCTCTTTTATGTCTTGCTGACACAAGCATCAATGTATGCTACATTATTAAACCAGTTGTCTCACTTGACTGGACTTTAAGACAGAATTCCCTTGTAGCCAAGTGAAAAATACTTCTCAGAGAAGACCTGTCCACTTGGCTGTGTGTGAAATATGTGCTGGAATACGTGCAGCTGCTGAGCCTGCCTAGCTGACGTTTCTTTGTGCTGCTGTGTTGGGCTTGTGATGGCTACCAAAGTACTGGAAACCTTCCTAAGGTTAAATAAGTCCCATGGAAAGCAGAAAAAGGTAAGCTTAGATGCTTGTCCGACAGATGCTTCTCTCTGAACTATCAAAGACATTGTCTGTTATTTAAAAGCTCTCTTTTGTTGGCTGCTTTATGCTGCTTAAATGCTTTAAGTGGTTATGCTCAATGAAATATGGTGACAGGAGAGGGATGGAGCTCACCAGAGAACTAAGGAAGGGCCAAGGAGATTGCATAGACCTAAGAATCATCCCTTAGATGACTGAAGCTGTAGGAAGAGTGGGTAGCTGAGAGAGGATGTGGTGTCATGTTACTTCGGTCATAAGGGGTACTCACCCTCCCTTTCCAGCAAGTTATATATTTCTTCAATATTAGCTGAAAAACACAATGAATGTTTCAGAGAAAAGCAACTATTTTGGATACCTATAAATCATTATTTTTTATTATTCCATTGACCACCATAAGTTTTACATCTACTTGTTTGGGAAGAGTCACCCTTTGTTGACTTACTATGTTCTTGCTCTTGAGTTTACTGAGAAGTTTGCATAAATATTTAGAAGCTGACTTCTCTGTCCTCTTCATTTCATGTTGCGTAGAAAAATAAAAGGAAGACTAAAACCTATTTTCTTCCATAAGTGCACTAAAAGAAAATGAGGAGACACACTGTGCATATGGAATAATACATGTTCCTTCAAGACATCTTATAGTAAGATAACATAAAAGGATATATAAAGACTGATGTATGACTTTTTCCTATTTTAATAGAAAGCTGAAAAATTGTTAATCTGTTAGTATTGACAGACAGGTGAGTCTTTTCCTGTATGTAAGGATTTGAGTAGTTTCTTCTCGTTTTGGATGGCACTGAAAGAATTGTATGCATTTCTGTGCTGTTTCATTGTTGCTGCTCCACTGCTCCAGATGTGGTGTGTAGGAGCAGGTATGGTCCTGCTGTGACAAGAACTGCAGAGAAAAGAAAGCCCAAACCACAAGTTCCTTACTTGTCTGTACTTCATCCTGCAACCCATGTGGAAGATAGACAAGATTCCTGCTCTCTCACTGTTTTAATGATAAGCTAATATTACACATCTTCTGGTGAAAAACCTGTTGAACAGAAGGCAAATATTCTGCATGTGTGTGTCAAGATTTATACTGTCTCTGAAACTTAGCATTTTTATTTGGAAGCAGGTCCTTGGGCTGATGCAGAAACAGAGAAGCTCATCCCTGTCCTGCTTTGAATCAAGCTATGCTGAAGTTCTGGCTGGTACCAGGGAAGATTCATGTTTGGTTCAGTGTGGAACTCAGTGGAATTTGGTTGTGGAGTGTTAGTAAAAAATACAGAGTTTATATGTCTCTCTCCAGCTTTCTTGCAGTCATCCCTTGCCAATGATTCCAAACTACGCTTTGAGGAGTAAAGAACTCAAACAGGCTTGATAACACCACACTGCTGGGACAAGTGAGGACAAGAGTGCACTTGGATGCCCCTCTGAAAACTGTTCTTTTGGACAGGCATTGGCATTGCTTTCCTCACAAGTGAATTCCTAAGTAGTATGTGGAGTTTCTGGTACTTCTCAGATTAGGGATAGGATTTATTGGACTTGCTGATGAGCTATTAAAAAGTTTTTTTTTCTTTTCTTTAGTAGGTTGTTAAATATGAGATAGAATGTTGTATTGTCTCCAAGAGTGGAGATATGTTTAGGGCCTTCAATCCCTCACTGTTACCCCTCTTTTTGATTATTCTGCCTGTATTGATGGGAGGGAAAAGTAAATGTTAATTCAATGAATCTGCCAGGCATTTAGCATGTGAACCTAGATAAAGAAAGCAAATAGCTCTGCTAATCTGGGCAGAAGAGAATTTCTCTACTGTTATTCCAAAAGCTTGATTACTTTGCCGTGTGGAAGGGCTGGGCATAAAGCTGATGGAAAAGTAGTCTTCTTGGATCTAACCTCCAGGACAATGAAGAGTGAAATACTGCAAATAACAGGGTATGTTTTGGCCCTGCAAAGTAATCTTTTCCAGCTGTATCCTGGGTCCAACCAATCACTGGGATCTGTGTTGATTCTCAAGAAGAACTGCAAATTACAAGCTGGCAATAAAAGCTAAAATAAAGGTGTTTCCACTGACAGAAACTATGAAAAATGGTGCAACACACTAACTGATAGAAGAAAAAGTCTGTGAAAGAGCCTAAAATTCACCACACTTTGCCCTTCCTGAATCTTTATGTCTGTTTTACCAGCGGTATAAAGTTTAAAAGCGAGTGCTAAGTTGTGCATGTGGGATGGGGCAACCCTGGCTGTGTGGGTAGACTGGGGAATGAGATGCTGGAGAGCAGCACTGTGGAAAGGAAGCTGGGGATCCTGATCAAGAGAAAATTGAATGTGAACCAGCAGCCAGGAGGGCCAGCCCTGTCCTGGGGGGCATCAGGCCCAGCATGGACAGCCAGGCAAGGGAGGGATTGTCCTGCTCTGCTCTGGGCTGGGGCAGCCTCAGCTCGAGTGCTGGGGGCAGTTTTGATTGCCACAATATAAAAAAGACATTGAACTATTAGAGAATGTCCAAAGGAGGGCCACGAGGATGGTGAAGGGTCTGGAGGGAAGGTGTATGAGGATCAGCTGAGGTCACTTGGTCAGTTCAGCCTGGAGGAGACTGAGGGGAGACCTCACTGCAGTTACAACTTCCTCGTGAGGGGAACTGGAGGGACAGGTACCAATCTCTTCCCTCTGGTGACAGTGACAGGACTCAAGAAAATGTCAGGAAGCTGAGCCAGGGGAGATTTAGGCTGGATATCATGAAAAGGTTTTTCGTGAGAGAGTGGTTGGACACTGGAACAGGCTCCTCAGGGAAATGGTCACAGCACCAAGTCTGACAGAGTTCCAGAAGCATTTGGACAATGCTCTCAGGTACATGGTGTGATTTTTGGAGTGTCCTGTGCAGGTCCAGGAGTTGGACTCAATGATCCTGCTCGGTCCCTTCTAACTCAGCATATTTTATGATTCTTCTATCTCTCTTTCTCTGTACCTTAATTCTTTGATTTTCTTTGCACTTGCCTTCTTTCATCTCATAAGCTATCTTTTAAGTTACTGTTAGCCAACAGTATTTTCTTGCTTTCCCAAATTACTCTGTGGATGATCAGTGTGCTCTGCTCTGGGTGTTGGCAGTAAAGAAGAATTTACTCAAATTTTGCTCACTGAGCAGTAGCTCCACACAGCTATTAGAATATGAGTCAGTTTCTACTCTTAACTCCCTCCTGGTCTTATGGACAGTGGTCATACTGTGTAGACCACCTGAACACACTGGAAAAATATCCTGAGCTATTAAGCTGCTGAAAGATCAAAACTTTTCATTTTCCTAAACATTTAATTGAATGAATTTAATTCTTCTTAGGGCCATTTTCCTACTTATTCAGTCCTCAGAGCAGCAGGCATCAGTTCAGTCTGCATTGTAAATTAGAACAGTTTCAAAGCATATGGTCACTTGGAGGAAATAAACTCTCTATTGATAGCCCTACAGTTCTCTTGAGCTAAATAATGTTAAATTTGACCTTGGTTAGCATTCTGCAAAATGGCTACAAAGAATTAATAATTTAAAAAAAGACTGGGCTGAAAAGTTTGTAGTCAATAGTTTCTTCTCTATCTTAAGGCTGGTTAGAGGTGAAGATCCCCAGGGTCTATTCTGGGACCTTGTTTGTTTAATATCTTTATAAATTAGTTGGAAACAGAATGGAGCCCCATCAAATTTGCAGATGACACCAAAAAAGAAGGTGCAGTTCATAAGCCTGAAGGCCCAATTGCCTTTCAGAACCAGACTAGACAAAGCCCCAAGTATGCTCTGAATTCAATTATTGTCTTGCTTTGAACAGGGTATCCCAAGGTCCTCTGCAGCCTGAATGATTCTGGGATTCCAATGGCATTTTTCCCAAAGGATGTTGATTATAACTGTATAAAGGGAAATCAGCAGTGTCATGAGCAGTTTATCTCACACAGTTCTTTGCAGTTGCTCCTCAGGATGATTCAGAATGAGACCTTCACCTGAGAAACTGACACTTAGTGTGATTTCCTAACAGATTTCCTAAGAAGCTGGGGACACAGTCAGCCCTAGTCCAACACTGAACTTATAGCTCTGGAAAGATGCCTCACTTGATTTTTTTAAAAATTAGAGTTGGGATTGGTTATGATGACTAGGAAGTTAATGTCAAATAACTTTAACATGTGGACAAATGCATGTCTTTAAATTGTTATTTCTGTTAATAAATGTGAGCAAGTTTTTGGCCTATGACAAAGACAGAGCATCTCTGAGAATACTGCCAGTTGGCAGCCCTTTCTGAATATTTTAAGAATGAACTTAACAATAGAAAACTAAATAATTCAAGTGCAGATTATGACACTGTACCATCATTTGGGTAAACAGCTGCTGACAGAAATGGCAGAGCAGCTATGAGTTCCCTGCTGTCTACCTGTGATTAGAATTGAGTGAGTAGCAGAAATTTCAAAGAATATTGATTTGATAATTTTAATTGCTATGTTGCATTCCCTGGATCAGAAGAGTGGAGAGTTCTTTGTGTACTTACTGGCCTGAATAATTTAAAAATAATGCTACTTTTCTATAATAATAAGCATACATATTTGCATGTCAGATCCTATTAGAGGTTACTTAGCATATAGAAGAATAACTTATAATAATTAGGAGAAACACTGATGTGAATCTGAAAGAAAAATAATAGTGACAGACAAAGTGTTGTTTAATTTAGGTTCTCTACCCACTCAGGAGAGAATTTGACTGTGATTTGTATGTCTGGGAGCTGAACTTTTGATAGCTAGGGTACTTACCTAATGGAACAATTTACATGAGTGTGAAGAATGATTGTCTGCTTTCCCAAGACTTAAAAAAATATATATATTCTGGAAAATGTTGTACCGTAGAATGCATTAAAAATGGTGCAAGCAGAGAATGGCTGAGATTCTGCAGGATGTCATGCTGTCTGATCAGACAGACAACCTATTGCTTTCTATCCTTTGTACTGTGCATCAAAACACTTATGAAAAATAAATGTACTACTAAAATGTTCAATAAAAAAATAATTGTATTGTGAGGTATTTCCCACAGCTACCTCTAAAGGGAGAACCAGCACACATTGAGTTAACATGAATAAGAAAATATTATAGGAACATCATCATTCCCATGAAGTTCTATCTAGCTAATGGATGCTAGTCAGAGAAATATCATGTGCTTTTCAAAAGGAAGACATCCTGAACATTAGGAAGACTTTTATAAGCTTAGGCCAAGAATAATTTACAATGTGTTACTTGCCTGACTGATGTATATTACATGAAACCATGATCTGAGCCTACTCCTGTTGTATCAGTATATCAGATTGCAGAAAATGCTTGTCTTGCATTTGATGAGTGTTCCGCTTAAATTTACATCAGAGGTTTTAAGCACTGGGCCTATTTTGTACACAATACTGCTGAAAGGTGTTGGTTCGAATTAGGATTTGTCTTATCCCTGTTTAGCACTGGTTTTCAGTATGACACTGATGGAAATGTTATGCAGGCAGTCATGTCAGAAAAATGAAGCTGGTTATGGTGAGCTCAATGGAATATTGTCCTCAGCACAGAGTCGTTCTAAGCCATTGCTTTCCTGTTTACAAGCTCATCCTGCACTGCTATTTTGACAGAGAAAGCGTGAGGAGGTGTAGGACAAAAGGAGGTCAGGAGTGATTATGTACACCTTGGAGCTCAGTTTTATTGCATTTGAGAAGCCTCCTGGTGTCTGTGGAAATGTCTGTCTTGCCTGTGTTGAAGTTATGGAGTATCATGGTTAGCAGAGGTGCAGCCCAAGCAAGGTCTAGTCTGCTAAATCGGACCATTTTCCCAGGTGTTTTTTACAGGTTTGACCTACAGTTCTGGTTAAAAATCTAATTTCTGATTTTTGGTACCACAAAGAAAGAGACTTTTGTGAAATAGTGTATTTTGAGCTGCATGTTTGGTTTTGTTGATTTTATTGTGATACTGTTTTGGGTTTTTTAGTTTAGTTTTGATTTTGTTCCTTCCTCCAGTGGTCTTGGATGACAGATCTTGTGGTTTGGATGGACCTCCAGTGCAGTGTTTCATATCTGTTTGACACAACTGAGGCACCCTAGATTTAAATCTTTCTAGTACAGAGATATTTAACAGACCTAAGTGGAAAAGGATTTTTAACTTAATTAAAATAAACAAATTTAAGAAGTCATACGACAAAGAAAGAGGTTATATGTAGGAAAAACATCTATATGGAGTTACTGAGTTACTATAGGCATGTGTCAAGACAGCACTTGACATAATGAAATGAGACCTACATGCACCATGGATGTTTATTATTAGTTTCTTAGTTATGCTCACATACACCATGGATGTTTATTATTAGTTTCTTAGTTATGCTCTTTGTTTTGCCTGTGTTGCATGCATACAGGGTCTAATAATGATTTCTGATATAAAACTACAGGCATAATGACATTTCACTATGTTTCAACAGAATTTCAAGGGTCCAAACAATAGCATTTTTCACCTTTTAAAATTTTCTGCTTGTTTATTACATATTAAGTGACTTAAGTTGCTAGTGTTAGCTCAGTATGAAACTAGGAAAAGTGGCTTTAGCACTTAGATGAGTGTACTTGCACGCAGTTGCTAAGACTATAAAAATTATAATATCAGAAAATTTTGAATATTTTTCCTCATATATTCTTTATCTTCTTACTAGAGACCAAATATTCAACAAAAAAAAAAAATGCGGATTGTTTCTGCAAGTTGAGACAGTTAATACTGGAGATGGTACAAATCCCATCATACGTTTATGTGAATAATAAATAAAAGGTAATGGTCCATTATCACAAATACACACTGAGAACAAAGAATATTTTATTAGGTTTACCTTGTTATGTTATTATAGCTTTCTTTTGTGAGGGCCATTCAAGCATGTAACCCTTGGTGGCTTTATAAAAGACAATAAAGTTTATTAGTATAATAATGGGCAATGAATAATACTTTAGGAATAGCAAATAGGCGGTAAAAAATTGGATAAGGTCAAAACTGTATGATCAAAAGCTGTTGTGTCTTCTTTAAAAGAAAAGGGGATTTGCAGTCCAGTCTTCTAATGTGTTTAATGGGTGAAAAAAAATAAAAAAGCTAGACAAATTATACTCAATAAAAAAAAAAAAAGAAATGACATTTGAGTTACTATTCTGTAGGGGTTTTCTGGTGACTTTATTTCTGTGTTTGATGACTTTTTCTCATACCCCTGAAAGTAGTCTAGAACTTTTTATGTTTTATGGGGACCAGACAAATAACGTTTTTGACACACTGAAATATGTTAGCAGCTTTCCTCTTGAGTGTTTCACATTCTTTCACCTGATTCCTTGATCAATATGAAGCAAGCACACCATACTCAATGAACTGCATTCTGTAAGACTGGATTCTTTAATTAAATTTTTTTGTGTGGTGAGGTGTTTTTGAAGTTAGTGTTAACTCCATCAGTGAGAGAATTCCATGATTTTTGAAGAAGTGTCAGGTGTCATGAAGAATGAATTATCTCTCAATTTCTTTCTTTTTTTTTCCCTGCATGTGGGAAAGCTTTCATGGAATATGAAAGACATCGTCAGTGGCCAGACTTAGTAAATGAATATGAGGGGGCAGTAGCAGAATGCATCTTCACTTCTTTGCTTTTGTGAATCTCACCTTAGTGACCTGTTTTTAGTAGCTGATCTTGTCCTGATGGTATAGTATACTGATATATCAGTATGATATACTGGTATGGTATGATACTATGCTACCCTGATTTCACATATAGACTAACTGTGTTTACTACATTTCCCCTTCTTCTGACATATCATACTGTGGATGCTTTTTGCAAGAGGCTGTTTGATGGATTTCTTTCTGTTCTCTTTTAAAGCAATCGGTTTATAAAAACTCTATCCCGTACATAAATAGGAACAGTGATACTTGAAACAGCAGCAACAGATGAATACCAAAATCATTATTTTGTTAAAACCATAAAATGGATACTACACATTTTGGAAAACAGAGGGAAGAACATGGCAACAGCTCCTGGCTTCTATCCAAGCTCCACTGTGAAATCAGAAGGTGTCGTAGTGGGGGGCCCTTGGTGAGATGCGAAGAGCAAGTTCAGCAGTTTCTCTTGGCTCTGTTTTCCTCCCATTATTTAAGCATCTAACAGTTTATTCCAGATGTGCAGGTGTCCTTAGAGGGGAAGCCTCTTTCACCCTGTTGGCATTGTTCCATGCAGCATGTTGACAGTTTGGGAATTGTTCTCTTTTTTTATTACCTAAGGTAGTAGGAGCAAAGTGAAAATTATGTGGCAACTAGGATGTGTTGCATCCTTTTAGGATAAAGATAATTTAATATTTTCCAGAACATTTCAGCTATCATAATTATATTGAGACCTGCTGGTTCCTGTTACACGAGGTACTATATAAAACATAATTAGTGATGTTGACAATTTCAGGGGAATGGTAGTAGAATTCTGTGGTAAAACAATTATTTTTGATTACTTTCTTTTTTTCTTCTGATAAGTTTCTCAATACCAAAAAAAAAATCTGTACTTCAGTTCCCAGCTTGGGGACTGGGATAGCAGTAGCACATCTGCCACCCTTATTGATCTCTTGTATAAATACATTAGATACCATGAGGCACTCAAACAGTGCTGTGTGAAAAATAAGTGGGTAGATGGCTGGTTTGTTGGTTTTGGTTTGGTTTTTTTCTTTTTCTTCCCTTAGCGAAGCAAAAGGCTGAGTTTTAGTTTCTTGGTTTACAGTTCAGCAATGCCTTGAGATGGAATATCCTGCAGCAGAAGATGCTAGGAAGTAAGACAGATGGACATTTGTCTCTGAAGCACCTGAAAGTTGCGGTGGAACACAGAGCTGACCTCAATAAAGATATAATGGACATAATGCAATATGTTCTCACGCTGTAAGCTTTATTTTAATGCGGAAAAAATAAACAAACCCAAAAAGTTAATTGATACAGTAAAGTAAAATAAACTCAATCCTATATTTTAATCTCATTTTGATGAATACTTCTATTAAAAAGACTGTGGTGAATTTTCTACTGGTCATGAACAAGCTTTCATAAAAAATGTATGGAAATTATAATGAAAACGCAACTAGATTTCAACCTGTTTCATTAGCAGCCCAGCTCTTGGGAACATTTGACCTAGATCTGCCTACTAATACACAAACTTCATAATGATTCAAGACAAATTTTCATAATGAATGATGTTCACTTTTGCACTGAGGCCTGAACACCACCTGTATCCATCTTAAATTCTGTCTTTCCAGACTTAAATAGTATTTGATTCAACTGCTGGTGCCTGAAGTTGATTCTTTTATATGGAGTTGATTTTTTTGATGTGAAGAAAGCTGGTGGGATATTTTTGTTTAGTTGTGGGATTCCCTTTGTTGTTTTTGTTTGCTTGTGGTTTTTTTTTTTTGTTTTCTTCTCTTTCCTATTTGATAGAGATGCAGTAAACTTTCCACAGTGTGTACCTAGAATTTGTAATAGATGGGGGTTGGGAATAAGAAAAACTTGAACAGATGTTTAGAGATTTGTGTGAACCAAGCTTTTTCAGCCAAACCACATTCACAACTGGAGACAAAAATTCGATTGCGTGGACCTGAATGAATAAACACATATGAATGAATAAACATGCATGGAAACACATGGCAAGTCTGTTTATCATCTATGGAGAGACACTTGTCCTGATGGAAATTCCCTCCTGGGAACAAAATTGGGTAGCTGGATGCTCTCCAGCTATCCACACTAGCACTTTGGGTATTAGGCTTAGATGGTAAACACTTTAAAAAGTGCTTATTTAAAATTCTCCGGACTTTCTTGTCTGTGGGAGTAGCACACTGTCTACATGCAGGCTGACTGACTGGCAATCAGGGATAGGCTTGGTAAAAAAAATAAATGATAATGAAAAATGCACGGGTAACTGGCACAAAACATAGACCTGGGGGAGGACCTCTTGTGTGTACTCACACCAGAGTGCTGCTTCATTACTGCAGTATCTGCAACTGGGGAGTAATGTCAGTACTGGCATCTTAAAAATATTTTTAATGAATGCCCATGAAAAAAGTGAGTCCAGAGTTAGTGTTTATCTGTCTTCCTGTCTCAAAGACTACTTTCAAATTTGATGTCATTTTCATGGTAGTGGGACTAAGGAATTTAATGAGGGAAAAAATACTAAAAGTAATAAGTTCCAAATCAGGAACTGGAGGAAGGCTGGGTACTGGGTTGTGTACAGCATTGTTCACTGTGCAGATCTTTGGTTTAGGGAAAAAGGGCCCTACTGGACTATCATTGTGACAATTTCAGGAACCACAGGATCACACTTTATATTGAAAGCTATAATGGGGGACAAATATGCAAACAAAAACCTGTATCCCAAATATATGTACATGTCATCAGGGAAAAGAATGAAGATTTAAAGAAGGAAAGGTGGATGATTTTAAGTAAATTTAGAAATAGCTGGAGAGTTGGTGGGATGGAAAGATATGAAGGTTATCTTAGAAATGTGATATAGACAATAGAGATCTAATTCCACAAGAGATATCAGACTGTTCTAAGTCCAAACAATAGAGAAGAGTAAGCTTGTGTACACATAATTGCAATCTTATTGAACAAGAGAACTAGAAATAAATTAAAACTTTTTTTCTCATGTGTAGGCTGTATCACAGCTAATGAGTAGTTTTGCAGTTTAATTTGCTGTTGTTTTCACTGTGTTTTCATGGAGGAAAAAGACCACACTGAACCCCCTAAAATGGCCTACCAGCCAATCCATTTAAGTTACAGGACTGTGCTTGCTCATTCTCAAAACAACATACTTGTTCTTGTATTTTAAACCCTCAAGCATATAATAAAAACTACTTTCTCCAAAGCTCCAGGTCTTCCTTAAGACTGGACCTAGAAAACTTTGTTTCTTTTCTTAGAACTGTAAAATAATTGGACAATTCAGGCTAAAAAGGATCCCTGGCAGTCACCTAGCTTTGTTTGATGCAGGTTAATCTAGGTCAGACTTCTCTAGGCTTGTCCATCCATTCTCTGAGTAGTATCTTCAAGGATGGAGATTTTGAATGCTTTGTGGACAACTTGGTCTAGTATTTGACCACACTTCTTCTGTAAGAGCTTTTCCTTACATGTAAATAGAATTTCCAGTCTGTTTCCTTTGTGTCTTTTCCTATCACTGGGTACTTCAAAAAGATTTTGCCTCTGCCCTTTCTGTATCCCTCTATTCAATATTTATTGGTGGTTAAGACCTCCCTTTATCTTTCTCAAGGCTGAACAAACCCAGTTCTCTTGGCCTCTCCTCATAATTATTGCAGGTCTTTGTCCAGGTTCAGGAAGTTTGGACAGATAAGGTGTGACAAAGATCGAGTGCGCTACAGACCAAACTGCCAGGTTTGTCCTGAGTTCAACTTTTCCTAAGTGTAGCAGAGTTAATTTCCAGCCAAAGCGCAAAAGAAGTAAACAGGAACATGAACAGTAGTCTATTCCTCCCCTCTTTTCCTTTCTGTTATGACATTTCCTTTTCATTGTTTAATTTAATTACATAGACATGCCTGAGGTCTGTCCCCAGAACCACAACTGAAATGTATGTATTGTTATATTGCCAGAACATTCCCTAGAAAGCTTTGGGCCCAGATCAGCCTTTTTGCTCTCAAATATTTGCCATGAACCAACTGTTCAGAAGTTAGCCTGGGTCAGGGACCATTATCAATAGCTAGTCAAGACATCATTGCACATCTTGGAATAATGTTTGACAGGAGCATGGGCTGTTCTGTGCCAGCTGGTCACAGTGCTAGAGAATGGTCCCACACACAAATAATTTGTGGATGGAGCTGTAATTCTAGATTTGACACTGCTACAGCAATTGAAGGTAGCTTCAGTCCAGTGTAAGACATCTCTGCTGAAAAGGCATTGAAAGAGGGTAGTGAACTGGAGCATGTGGGAGTTGAGTGAAATTGAATGGGTAATACCAGGAAAGTATGCTTTGAAGAGAAGCACATAAATCTTTCTTTAGGATCTTTTAATACTCTTTTTTTTTTTCCACCAGAAAACTCTTTTAAACTGAGCAGGATGCAAGCATTGGAAAGATAAGAACAGTTGAACATTTAAGAGAATTCATGTTTCAGGAGATTTACAGCTTTCACCTCAAGCTTTTTCCCTTGCAATTGGCTCGTTGGCCACTAGGTTATGTTGTTTTTGTATTTCAACACAACTTTATGAAAAATCATGCAAGTCAGACAGAAAAACCTTGATTCTCAAAATGCACAAAAGAAAAAAAATCTATGCCTGATTTCATTGATATTATTCTCTACATTCAGATAATACTTAAGTATTGAGAGTATGTGTAATGGAACATTTTAAAACCCAGGTACTGGTTATGGAACCACCTCACATTCTATTTGTAAAGAAAGAATTCTGGAAACACTATGAGAAATAAGAAAAAATCAACCACATTTCAGAGTTCATTTGGTATCCAGTATTGTGATCTGATCAGATCTGGTTTGATGGCTTACCCTGCTTGGAATCAGAGGTTGAAGTGAAGACCTTCTGAGGCCCCTTCCACCTGAATGTTTCTGCAATTATCATAATTATTAGCTGCAGCCAAGTTCTCATAAATAGTGTAACAAAGGGAAATCACTTGTCACTTGGGAGCTGATTTTATGAGCTGTCTGCAAGTGCTAAGTGCTCTTAACTCTTGCTGATTTTGATAGGAGGTGAGATAACTCTGCAAGTTCATAGAATCACATAATCATAGAATGGTTTGAGTTAGAAAGAACATTTAAAGGTTATCTAGTCCAACTCCCTGCAATGAGCAGGGACATCTTCAACTAGATCAAGTTGTTCAGGGCCCTGGTCAGCCTGGCCTTAAATATTTCCAGGGATGGTGAATCCACCACCTTGCTGGGCAACCTGCTCCAGTGTTTTACCACCCTCAGCATAAAAAAATTCTCTCTTATATCTAGCTTAAATCTACCCAATTTTAGTTTATTACTTCTTGTCCAACCACAACAGGCCCTGCTAAAAGGTTTGTCCCCATCTTGCTTTAAAGCCCCCTCTAAATACTGGGAGTCTATAAAAGGTCACCCTGAGCCTTCTCTTCTGCAGGTTGAAAAACCCCAACTTTCTCAGTCTTTTTTCACAGGACAAGCGTTCCATCTCTCTGATAATTTTTATGGCCCTTCTCTGGACATCTCTATTCAGTGGACATTTAATTCATTAAATTGTCTTCCTCTACTTTCAGAGTGTCTAAAATTACACTAAGTGTAATAAAGTAACAAACTCTCCAACTAAGGATTTTCCTAAAAGCAATTCTAGCTGTGGTAAATGGAGAATGTTCAGATTGATCACGGGAAAAATTACTGATGGGCATTTAATTCTGTGTGAATCACCATGCTGGGGAGGGTTAGGGTTAGTAGACATGACAGAGTTAAATAAAATATATATATCATGGGTAGGTACCACCTGATTACTATGGGTAAAATCTAGCTTTTCTGTACTTGCTAGGTCTTTAGACAGATATTGATGCAACTGAGAACCAGAGGTTTTTGCTACTTACAGTTTTGTTGACAGAAGAGATAACAAAACCTACTCAGAGAGAATTTTCTTTCAAATATCCAGTGACATTTTGACTTGGAACCATTTACAGCCTTGCTGTGGTTTAGCCCCAGAAAGCAGCCAAGCCCCATACAGCCACTCACTCACTCCCCCACCAGCATGATCGGGGACAAAATTGGAAGGGTAAAAGCTGAAAAAGGCATGAGTTGAGATAAAGACAGTTTAATAGGGAAAGCAAATCCACACACACAAGCAAAGCAAAACAAGGAATTATGTTACTGCCTCCTTGCAGGCAGGTGTTCAGCCATCTCCAGGAGAGCAGGGCCACATCACACATAACTGTGACTTGAGAAGTCAAAGGCCACCACTCCAAACATCCCCCTCCTTCCTTTTTCTTCCTTCCACTTTACACACTGACCATGATGTCACATGGTTTGGAACACCCCTTTCCCCTTTGGTCCCCCTTTGGTCAGTTTGGGTCACCTGTCCTGGCTGTGTGTCCTCCCACCCTTCCATGCCCCCCCAGCTTCCTCACCAGTGTGGCAGTGCAAAAAGCAGAGGAGGTCTTGGCTCTGTGTAAGCCCTGCTGAGCAATAACAAAAATATCTCTGTATCATCAACTCTGTGTTCAGCACAAATCCACACACAGCCCCATACCAGCCACTGTGAAGACAATTAATTCTACCCCAGCTGAAACTAGCACAATCCTGAACCACAGAAAACCTATACAAAATATTCTGGTTAGTATACATGTCAAAAATAGTAATTTAAATTAGTGATACATATTGATTGCAGGAATAAATAAAACACAGAGTTCAGTGGCTGGAGGAGTGTCACATAAAATTATTCTCACAGAGGCTGTAGACTGACAGCACTTCATTCAGTGGTGTCACAGTCCACTTTCCTTCTTCAGGTTAATTATTCCTGGCACTCTTCCTTCTCTTCCTACTTTTGTACCTACCACAATTTCTGCAGCTGGAGTGAACTGCATCAGATGATGATCAGTTAAAACCTTTTTCCTCAGTTTTTGTTAACCTGGCCAGTTCTCTGACTCACTGCTCAGCTGCACAGATACTGGTATAACTGAGTGGGCAGTGCTGAGATAAGGTATGAGCATGTCATCATGGGGAGGAAAGGTGAAGCCATTGAAGCAGAGATACTGTTACAGCAAAAAAATCTGGTTGAATGACAGCCTGAAAATGTGGTTCAACGGCAGTTTAAAGCAATCTGGAGCAGAGCTTGCTTGGTTCTAATGTTTTTTTTTTTAACAGAGAAGAAGTGTAACTCAGCTTGTGGCATGAGTTTATTCTGGTGGCTCATGGTGCAGTCATGCAAGGGAGGAGGAGGAATGCTCTGCTTTGGAACAGATGTTATCAAGATAAACTCCTGTGTAACCCTGCCTTTTGTCATCAAAATCATCTGGAGGATTTACCAGTTGGTGAAGTACTGAATATATCACTTTTCCCATCCAAAAGGTTGACACAGTCCTAATTTGAAAGGGGGACATAAAAAATTATCTCCTGTTTAAGTCTGAGATAAGTGTAACCTCTGATTAGATAGATTCAAATCAGTAAAAGGTATTTCAACTACTGAACAAACTTCTCATCTCCTCAGCATATTGGTCCAGTTTGTCCTCAGGAGAAATGGGAGTGCATTAGAAATTGTATGTGCAGTTTTAAAAGCTGGTATCACAGATGGTAGAAAAGAATGAAGTATCTTTCAGTAATCACCCATAACCAGTGCGAGAGAGATAGAAAATCTAATTATGCAGGTAAATAAACCAAGGTACACATCCCAAAAAACTTCTGGCCCTTATTTAGGTCCAGCTGGAAACTAATGGCCTAAAAAAAATGAAAAGCCTCATTTCCTTCCAGGAAATAAGACTGAGCTGTCTCTTTTGTTATCACTGAGCAGGGAGTTTTGACTGACTTTGAGGCTACAATTCATTTTACCACTAAAAAATTATGAATGTTTGAGGTGGTGGTATTAGAAGCCCATAGGTTCTGATTCTGCAGCAGCCAGCAAACAACCTCACAGGGAAAATCAGATTTTTTTAAAGATTTGATAGAAAAAGATTTGATACACCAGATGCATTACTACAGTTGCTTGGTTTCAGCAAATTAGCATTCTCCAAAGGAAAACCATTGATTCAGAACATTGCCAGCTACCACTAATTAATGAAACAGTTTTCAAAGTTGATATTTGCACCTTTAAAGGGAGGTTATCATACCTGAAAAGGTTCAGGAAAGAGCTATACAAATTAGTCAAAGTCTGAAGTATTCTGGTTATCACAAGATATTTAAACTCAGACTGACTTGGGAGCAAGGGGTTCAAGAGAAGTTTTTCTATAAAAGTACGTACATAAAGAAGTCTGAAGCAGATGCTTTTCTAAATTTAGCAGACAAAGCAAGTTATTGGACTCTGAAGTGAGATAAATTCAAACTATGAACATGATGTGACTTTTTTTTAATGGGCTGAGTAATAAATCACTGAGCAGCTTAATTTTCTCCATCATTTATGTCCTATTAAGACTAGAGCTCTTCTTGATAGATGTTCTTGCACATCCACTAATGCACTAGAAATATCTCAAAATTAAGGAAGATGTCCCCCTTACTCCCTGGCTCCAAATCCAGCACTGTTCCTAGAATGGGCTGTTTGCTGTGACAGGACTTTTTTTGTTAAGCCTGCTCATATCACAGCTGAGAGCTCTGGGTTGGGAATTGAGCAGAACTGCTGCTGCTTTGCTGGCACAGGAGACTGGGCTTGCTCCTCTGCAGAGCTGGGGTAATGTAGCATGTGCTGAATACCAAACTGGAATCTTTGCATGTTCATTCACTTTCTAGGATAACAGTCAAAGGAAGAGTATGGCTTCTTATCCCAAGTGGTATCATTGTATACTACAGCTTAGCCCTGAAAGCTGGTGGAGAGGGAGAGTATTAAGACAGAGGTGAAACACAGAATAGAATCAGTCTTGCCTTCTTGCATCACAAATGATGTTTTGGTATATACAAAATTACTAGATGCTGGAAATCTGTCACCTTAACTTAGTTTTGCTGACTTATCATAGACGAGGAATTGTCCTTTTTATTTGTGTGTGTTTGCTTCTGTGATGGGCAGTCTAACTAGAAAAAAAAATGGGAAAAGCAACATGCATGAAAAGTACATTTACAGCTGTGTATCAAGTTAGGTGAAAACATTGAATGGCTGAGATATGAGAGACCAATGATATGAGAGATATGATACGAGAGAAACTAGTCTTATTTAAACCTCTATTAAAATTTTCAGAACTTGTAGCCTATTAATGAAACATCCAGGGAATAAATTAAAATCAATAAGAGAAAGACCACAAAGTAGCAGTATTCTTTCTAGAATAACATTCATCTACGACACTGTTGCCTGAAACTTGCAGGTACACATGGGAATATATTTAGTCAGTGAAAGTGTATTGAAAAACAATAAAGATCCTCAACCAACTTGAAAAGGGAATGGCTTGCCAATTAGATTTGACTTTTCAAATAGCTTGTAGAATCATAGTCTTATTTAGGTTGAAAGAGACCTTTAAGACCATTAAGTCTAACGATTTACCCTGTCCTGCCAAGCCCACCACTAAACCATGTTCCAAAGCATCACATCTACACACTTTTTGAACACTTACAGGGATGGTGATTTCACCACTTCTCTCTGCAGCCTATCCCAATGCTTGACAACCCTTTCTGTGAAGACATTTTTCCTAATATCCAATCTTAACTCCCCTTCTATATTCTCTCATCCAGTTACTTGCTACCTGGGAGAAGAGACTGACCCCCACCTCATTTCAAATTTCAGGTAGGGACAAAGTCTCCCCTGAGCCTTAATTTTTCCAGGCTGAGTACCCCTAGCTCCCTCAGCTGCTCCTCACAGGACTTGTGCTCCAGACCCTTCACCTGCTCCGTTACCCTTCTCTGGACTTGTTCCAGCCCCTCAATGTCCTCCTTGAATTGAGTGGCCCAGAACTGGACACAGGATTTAAGGTGCGGCCTCACCAGTGCCAAGGTCAGGGGGAAAATCACTGCCTTGGTCCTGCTGGGCACACTATTCCTGATATAAGGTTGCCAATGGCCTTCCTGGCCACCTGGACATACTCTGGCTCATGTTCAGTCACTGTCAACTAGCACCCCCAGGTCCTTTTCCAGTGGGCAGCTTTCCAGCCACTCTGCCCCTCCCTGCAGCACTGCCTGGGGTTGTTGTGAGCCATGGTCAGGGCCTGGCATTTGGACTGTTTGAACCTCATAAACTTGGCCTTGGCCCATTGATCCAGCCTGTCCAGATCACTTTGCAGAGTCTTTCCACTCTTCAGCAGACCAACACTTCTTCCCAACTTAGTGTCATCTACAAATTGACAGAGGGTGGACTCAATCTGCTTGTCCAGGCTGTCAATATGAAACAGGCCTGGCCACAGTACTGAGCCCTGGGGAGCACCACTGGTGACCGGCCACCAGCTGGATGTGACTCCATCCACCCCCACTCTCTGAGCTTGGCCATCCAGCCAATTTATTACCCAGTAAACAGTGTGGCTGTCCAAGTCATAACTAGCCTGTTACTCCAGGAGAATGTTTAGGAAAACTGAGTCAAAGACTTTACTAAAGTCCAGGTAGACACATTCACAGCCTTTCCCTCATCCACTAAGTGGGTCACCTGGTCATAAAAAGAGATCAAGTTGGTCAAGAAGGACATGCTTTTCATAAACCAATGATGGCTAGGCCTGATCTTCTCTTTTGCCCTGTTATGGCACTCAAGCTGATCTCTTCCCTGCCCTTCCCTGACACTGAGGTCAGGATGACAGGGCTGTAATTCCTCAGATCCTCCTTCTGCCCTTGTCACTTTTACAGACCTCCAGTCATCTTGGACCATCACAGTTAACCAGAACTGCTAGGAAATGATGGAAAATGTCTTGGTGAGCACTTCAGCTGCTGCATGCAGAACGCGTGGCTGTGTGCTTCCAGCCCCATGGAAGGGCCTAAGTGGCAAAGCAGGTCACTGACCATTTCCCCTTGGATTATGAGGATTTCATTCTGCTCCCTGCCTCTGTCTTCCAGCTCAGAGGGTTGGATAGGGGAGAACAACTGGCCTTGCCATTAAGGACTGAGGTAAAGAAAGCATTAGGTACCTCACCATTTTCCTCATTCTTCGTCATTATATTTCCCCTTGCACCCAGAAAAGGATGGAGATTGTCCTTAGCCCTCCTTTTGTTGCCAATGTATTTATAGGATTTTTTGTATTATCTTTTACAGCAGTTGCTGGATTTAGTTCTGTTTGGGCTTCAGTCCTAGTAATTTCCTCCCTGCATAACCTCATCACATCTCTGTAGTTCTCCTGAGTTTTCTGACCCTTCTTCCAAAGGTCATAGACTCCTTTTTTCTCAGAGTTCCAGCCAAAGCTCTCTTAAACCAGAGCTTCTTCTTCTGATTCAGATCAACCAGATCTGCCTCCAGCCGATCTTCTCCAAAGCACGTTTTTTGGCACAAGGGGACGGACTGATACTGCAACTTTAAGATTTCCTTCTTGAAGACTGTCTAGAATTCCTAGACCCCTTCAACCCACAGGACTCCCTCCAGATGGAGCCTCTGAATCAGTCAACAGGCCAAAACCTGCCCTCTGGAAGTCCAAGGTGGCAGTTCTGCTGACCCCTGTCCTTACTTATCCAAGGATCAAAACACTATAATTTCATGATTGCTATAGGTTTTTTTTTTTTTTTTTTGCCTTTATATAGTCAGATTGAGTTATTTTATGAATAATTTTAATAATTATAATTTTATTTTTTCCCCTTCACTCTCCATTTTTCTTTTGACAAAGATAAGACACTTTTCAGAACCTTGAATTTCAGGCAGACTTTTCACTGGCCATTATGTCTTTCATTTTGTTCTTTCTACATTTTCAGGACAGTATATCTATGTTTGTAGTGTCACATGTGTTATTTTGTTTGCTGAAGGCAATCATTCTTGTGATGAATTTGTATGTGTGGGATGAAAATATGTACATCAGCTTCATCAAGTATTCCTTTAAAACTGGACTACAGAGCTCAGTGACACACAGAGAGATGTGGTGGTGAATTTATGTTGAATTGCACAAATATTTGGCTTTAGATGCATCTTGGCAAGCAATCAATTAATTTTATAACCGAAAACCTCTCTGTACTAAAGAAATAAGAAAGGGTCTACCCTCTCAATATACTCAATATGGGGGAAAAATTATACAGTGAACCTGCTAAAGTGAAAATGGTTTTTCAACTAGTCCAAAGAATTTGAGAAGTGGCTGGGGAACAGCACTTCTGTTTTATAGAAGTTTCTTGGATTTCAAAATTTGTTTTTATTCCATGTTAGAATGGCATTTAAAAGGGCATTTAAAAACTGCTTTTTTTAGAGTAAGGCAGGTCAGGTTTTGTCTTGTTCCCTCAGAACTTGAATCACAGAAACTTACAGCTCATAACTTTGTTGAAATAGATTTGTCAGCTTTCCATATTCCTAAAATATTCTAGCAGTTCTACTATGTAGGTGTTTAGTTAAATGCACCTTTTCTACATGGATATTCCAAGGAGACTTCAAGAATTCACTTTAAAGGAGGGGCCTCTCTTCTGCTGTGTGTTTTTCAGAGTTCATCATCTTGAGAAAAGGCAGCTAGATTTACAAAGAGAAATAGAATGGAAATAAGACACACTGATCACCTAAGGCATCAAAATGAAAATTGATTCTTCAATTATAAAGATAAAATACTTTTCCATTTTGTGCTTGGAAGTTGTTCATCTAGAGTTGTTTGTTCATCTGGAGAAAGGTAACTGGACTGTAATATGCAGAACTGTCCTTACTTACAGTGACTGAAGTTCACTACACCTCTATGTCTTGTCTGGTTTTGCCTCTCCTTTCTTTCTCTGGGCTGCAGTTTTCTTCTTGCTTCGTTTCTTCCTCTGCATAACCCAGCTTTTAAGTTGCCTTTGGCCATCTGTATTTTCTTGCATTCCCAAATGTGGCATTCTCCCTGGAAATACTGCTTTGACTGCTGGCAGCAAAGACTTTACTCAAATTCTGCTCACTGAAGCACCAGCTCCACATGGCCATCGGGATGTGAGTAAATTTCACTTTGCTGCCAGCACTCAGAGCAAAAAGCTGCTTCAAGAGAAAACAACAAAAGCTGTAAGTTCTAAAAGGGTTTTCTGAAAAGAATTAGTTCATTTATATGATGTACCTTACAAAATATCAAAAGAAACAGCATAGCTGCTGGGCTATTTGGTTCATGATTCTTCTTATTCTTCATCAGCCCTGTAGAAGTTACTGCCCTCACTAACTCATGCCATTTTAGTGGCATGAAAAATTCAGTTTATAAGATTAGAGCTTTAAAACCTTTTTCAACTATGGTCTGTCTGTGATACTGCATAAGTTAATTAGTGACTTTGCTTCATTTTTCTTCATGTAAATGAACATACATAATTTTAAACGTTGGTAATATTCAAAATATGTTTAAAGGTTTTGCTGTGCTGGGGAACATGACAGCAGCTTGTATGGATGTGTCAGAAGTGGCACAACCAGCTCTGTTGGCAGCAAAGAACTGTGGTGACAGCATAGGTGGCATATTTGGAGCCCTGGGAAATATTTGGTGGTGGAAATCAACCTAACACAGCTACAGAGCTGACAGTATAGGACTGAATTATGAAGCTGACCCACCTGAGTTACAAACAGAGTGTGGAGCTTACATATCCCTTAGACTCCAATGACAAGTGTAATCACCAGTTCTGCCTTATAAATCAGGGGCCTTTATTTGGATTAGTCATGTCATGCAGATTATATTTTTTTGTCCTGTAACTGAATAATTGCAGCTGTTTCTGGCACAAATATGAAACCTTTTTGTCTTAGCAGAAAATATGCTCCCCTCACACACCTTCAGCCTAGTCTCCATACAGAATTTGCATAAATTGCAACTGGAAAGTAAACCACAGCCAAAGGAAATTATTTTCCCAAATGAGATGAAAATGAATCTAAATATTTTTGTGATGTTTGCTAGTCCCTGTCATGTTATTGACTCCCTAATGGAGGATACAGTCTGCAACAGGACACTTTGAGAACCTAAGTCATATAAACAGGATAAAAAAGTAACTGGCAGAAAGATTCTCTGAAGACTTATGCACAACTTTGGCAGCAGCTGCTTCAATTTTCAGCTCCCTTTCCCACTCATTGTTTCAAAGCAACAGAAGAAATAACCTCTACTCTTGTGTACTTTCAGTGATATAATTCTGCCATGGTGATGGAAGAGAAGAAAAATCAGAGTAGTCTAACCTAGGAAATGCAATTACTTAATAACTGAGTGTGTGGGATCTACAGTGTCTTTAAATGCAATTTTTTTTAACAGTGTAATCCAGAAAACCAAATTTCCAGAGTTTCAAAACTGAGTCTTTTCAGAATCAGTAGCACACAAATGCATTCTTATATGCGAAGATGATGAGTCTTAAGAACTAGGTGTTTGTGTAAATTATTGTTACTATTCCTAGTACAATAGCTTTTAGAAGACCCTTGCTCTGTCCTCCTGTAGGATACCACTCAATAAATCATTGCAGTGAAGGAAGAAGCCTTCTAGGAAAATCTAAAATGCTAAAATAAACAAGTTTTGAATGAAAAAAAAGAGGACTCCTTATTTATTTGCAGGGATAAGAGGTACAAGTTCTGTTGAACAGTTTAAGAAAAATTGTCTAAAGCCTCTTCCTTCCCTGTACATAACCCACTGCAGGCATTTTAACACCTGATGATGTCTATAGTTTCACAGTGTCTTGGCTGAGTGAAGGATCAGAGTGCCTATAGAACATCTAAAAAGCTTTGGATCTATAAGGAGGATGGACTCTTACCTGTGGTCATTAGTTACTAAGACCATTAGGAGTTCAGAAGGAACAAAATCAGTCTTTTGAATAATCTTGTTTTGTGAATTTGCCTCAAATTCAGGGTACCTGAATTGACACTGCAAGCTCCTCCTAGCAGCAAGCTTTATTGAAGTTAAAGAAGGTCAGGAGAAGCTCAGATCTAGGGTGCTGAGGAAGTGGAGTACACTTAAGAAAGGTACACTTAATACCATACTGCATGACTGACATATAGTAATGTCATAGAACATGTTCTTGGCATGTTTGGACTCCTAAATCAGTGCTTGGCCCTGGCCAAGAAAATAATCTTTTGCACAAAGGATGTTGAAATAGATTGACTTGCACAAGGATTTGTTAGTGGAATCCATAGCATTAACTGAAATGGTGAAAGAAAACAAAATGCTCCAGACAAAACAAAAGAGGACTGAGATGTAATAAAACTTCCCATCCATTCCTAGGTCATCTAGAATGAGACAAAGAAGGAAAGAGTGCTGTTCCTAGATATGCCTCCTCTTCTGGGTCTTTCAGAGCTCAGCAGGAGCCCTCCACGTGCTTTCCCCATAGCGTAGTGTCATTAAACACGAAGACTCCCTTTCAGCAGTGCCTGCTCCAACAAGGGCACCTGCTGCACCCTGCTTAAGAGCTCAGGGCTGTGAAGGCAGTGTAATGTGAACCAAAAGCTTTAGTAAAATGGTAGGAAAAGTGTGAGGGAGAAGAGGTGAATCTCAGCTATTGCCAGGTCCTGGCCCAGGGAATCTAAGGCTTCAGCATCAGAGTCCCGCTTTGCTTGCTGCACTGACTCCAGACACCTGCAAGGTTCTGTAGTAGAAAACTTGTCTCAAAGAGCCACTGGAACATAGACAAAGCTGTCATTTAGAAGTTTCTAAAGAAATCATCTTTTGGCCTTGTTAAATTAACTTATTCAATGGGTGCCATGCAAAGCCTCTTTTGCAGAAATAGTACTGAAACCTTTCCACATGAACCTAAATAAGCAGCAGGTGGACAAGGTACATGCAAGCATTAAGCCACATGAATGCAAAGAAAGGCACACATAAATGTACCCAAAATAGTGATAAATTAGGCAGGAACTATTTATTTTCTTTATAAATTAATTGTGAAAGTAATGCTTTGAATTGTCCTGATGACATTAACCTTCTACTCAAATTTCCCTTGAGACTAATCCCTTCTCTTCTCAGAACCAAATTTGATTAGAATTTGGTCCCTGATGTTTTAAGCTTTTCAATTTTTAAATTTGTTCAACTAGTGGGAAATAAAATCCTTACTACCATAAAAACCTCAAAAAATGTGGATAAGGTATGAGAGAAAAATATAATATTGAATTAATAAACAGGGCAAATAGTTTATATCACCTATTAGAGGCAGTGGAAAACACTGAAAATCAAATAATTTTATTCCATACAAAATGGTATCTGTGTTTTTAGTCTAAGCATTCAAAGGTACTGTTTTTAGAAAGTTAAATGGTGTGAAAACTTCATTTTTTAAAAGGATATAATTTTGGGAAAGAGGTATTAAGCCATGTCTAAAATATCTTGTCAAATACTAGTCCTTAGCATCCCATCCTTTACTCAATATCATAAATAGGAACACTTTCACCTATGTAGTTTATTAATGAATCTTAAAGGGAGAGAGTTTTTCTTGAGACTCAAGCTAAACTTTCTTTTTACTGTTTCCTCTCTCTTTTCATGTCCCAAAGCCCATCACTTTACATATTTCCTGTGTTATTATGCTAAATAATTCCTGTTCATCCTCATTACATACTTTTCATATTGAAATGCTTTCCTAAACTACACTGAAAATTGTGATTGTGTCATTAAAAATTATAATAGTGCTATTCTGCCTCCCCCAAAGTCTACTTAACACAACATCAAGAGGGATCAGAAGCACTTAACCAATGGGTAAAAGAGCAGAGCCCTTCCAAAAGGCCAATCCAGTATCTGATATGAACAATTGTCAGGAAAGAGGTGTTTTGGAGCCTGCTCTTTCCTCTCAGAGGCACTTATCAGCCCCATGCCAACTGCTGCTTTATGCTGTGAGTTTCCCCCAACCCTTACTGTGACCCTAATCCTTACCCTAGTGCCCCAAGGACCCTGAGACTAAGGTTTTCAGCCACACAGAAGAAGAAATTCTCAGTTAAGAATTGCTTTTATAGTCCAGTGCTTCTTCCAGTTTTTCCTTGTTCCAGCTGCAGTTGTGCTCATTTTCTCTTTCCCAGCTTCAGCACTAACATTAACACTATACCTAGGACACTGTTTTATTTTGAGCCCATGTCACAAATCCGTGTATGATTCCAGCTGCACCTCTAGGTTCTGTCTCTATCACACCTCCTGAGATGAAGTTAAGGTAACTTGTGTATTTATTGCTGGGTGATGGAAAAAGCCTAAAGCTGTAACTTGAGTGGGGCTGGGAAGTGACTGCCAAACAAGTACTGGATGTCAGGGCTCTCCTGAGAACCTTTTCTTCTTGCCATGCATTGTGTCTTGAGCTAAGGCCAAGCCTCAGCCCCTGCACTAGGTTTAGTTTTAGGATTCATGCAAAAGTTAGGGTTTGGATTAGGATTGCCATTTGGAGAGAAGGAAAGTCCAGAGCAACATCAAATGACAGTATGAAGGAACTTCCAGGGAATAAGCACATGGAGGGAGTCAGAAACGGTATGTAAGTCATGGAAATGGAAGTTTTATTGAAATCTTTATAGCTATTTGTACCCCAGGCATTTGGGCTTGCTTTTGGGTTTAGCAAGACCTTTTGTGTAACTGAACATGCATAATATTTTTTGACTGAAAGATGCATTTTAAATTAAGAGTCATTCCTGCTTATGTTGTTTTTGACTGGTAGATATTCCTGTCTCACTAGGAGTCTCATAATGAAAAAAACAGGATGTATATCAATACATATGATCCTGAAAGAAAAATAGTCAATGCAATGGAAGAAGTTTATATCCCAGAAGAGGTCTTTCTGTCTGAGAAATTCTAGAACACGGCAATAGACATTTTTTATCTTTGCAGAAGCTTTGAAATATGTCTTGTTGCAGTCGTCTTTTTTTCCCCGCATTTTTTCCTTTCTAATCATCTCTCCCATTGAATGTGCATCTAACCAGGAAGAGGTTTTGCAATATAACGAGCTGCAGCGCCACCAATAATTAATGCCATTCAACTTTACAGTCATGATTTTCTATTTTCTTTCATCTTTGGTAGCTATTTACCCCTGTGCAAAGTGAGTACAACACTAACAAATCAGATTGCTTCTCAATTTACATATATACAATGTCATTGCTTAGGAAAACAGTACTTACATGAGTAAATGAACAGTTAAACAGCTGACTTACCATTTGCATCTGCAATCATAATAATGGCTTGCATAAACTAACTGTGCAATTGTGTATCTCTTTGTGTGTATGCACCTGCCTTATAGTTCTCTTCACCTCTGTTGCACATATATTTATGAAAATTTAGCAACTAATGTGTTTTGGTCCCCATTTCTGTTTTTTATTTAAAAGATGGCACTTCTATCAACACCAATTTTCCAATTCTCTTGGGTCATTTATTCAATCAATATATAGTCTGAAATAAAAATACCATATAACAGTTTATCACATCTTTTCTCACTATATCTAAAAAAAAAAAAAAAAGGAAAAAGAAAACGAAAGAATTTGTTTGGATTTCTCTCAGACACTTCCTGAAAAGATCAATGTATGACCACAGAATAAAGCATAACTAACCAGCAAAATTATACAGTATTGATGGCAAAAGCTTACTCATGAGTGATTTTAAACAGAAAAAGATCTTAAACATGCACATTGTTTACCATGCAAAATACTTACATAGCTGGCTAAATGTTGTTTCTTTATTTGGACTTAACAAACACTGTCAGTGGAAGAAGTTGACCCTTTAAGGGGTCTTTGAAGTCTCATCTGGGTGTGTTATGCACTGCAAAGCAATTGTCAGGGTGAGTGCTGTGTGCTTACCCTGACTCTAAGCATGCATGCTAAATCAATTCAAAGAGATAAATTATTTTTCTAAAAGCAGTATCCTTGCATTTGCCTTCCTGTCTGAGAAGCAACTGAAATACCACGGCTTTCTGGACTTATGTGGGGATTATACAGTACATTAACTTTGTTCTTATCCTCTGCAGTAAGGTGACTTTAATCCTTTTAGAGTGCAAACAGGGGATGCTATTTGATCTACTGTATGTTGCTTCATTATTGTTGCTAATAATGCTATCTACAGTAGGTAGATACTAGTTTTGTATCTTCTGCATCTCATCTCTCTTTTTCTGTAGAAAAGAAATTTGAAGATGTGTCTCAGATATTTTGATTCCCGCAAAAAGTCCACCAAATTCAGCATATTCTGATATTATAGTGATTCCAGACGTGCAAGGCACTTTACTAATTAAGTTTACTTTTTAATAGATTTGGACTTGAAGCACAATTCTACAAAGAGAAGTAAAATTTAACACCTGTCAGTCTCCTTTGTTTTGCACATTACTCTTCTGGTAACTTCAGTCAGTGTTGGTGTCATCAGTCAATGGCAAAACATAAAACACTAGTGAGCTGAATCACAAAATTTCTTTCATAATGTCCCTTTAAACTACATCTAATTATCTTAACTGCAGTAACAAGATATTACATTTTTCAAAACTGAGTACTAATACAATGTATTTTCTTTTTGCAGATGATACTGAATCTGAATCCTACTTGAATGACATCATGTACTGCATTCATGTTCTGAATAGAGAAACTAATTCCACATGGAGTACACTTACTGCAGATGCCTTCCCATTGAAATGAGATACTCTGCATTTACAGTTTTGTGAAATGTTCTAGTTTCAAATTAATTATAAAGGGGAACAAAGAAGTCCAACTACAGGAAAAGTAGCCCATTGTCGTGGAGACTCTCTCCAATGAAGCAGCAGCTCCATTTGAACAAGTAATCACTGATTCCTTTAGGGATACAGCAACTCTTGCCAAGATATGTAGCAGGACTCAGGACAAACTGAAATGCAGTGGCTGTTTATATAAATAGAAAAGGATTATATAAACACTAGTGGACATTAAATAGAATAATGATCAGCCAATTTGCTTACACCGTAGAACACAAACTGACCGCATTTGTTGGGGTTTTTTGCCCCAAGTAAAAAAACCCATAAGGCTCATTACTTTACATATGAAATCTATGAAGTCATACTGGCATGCTCAGAACATACTGCCAGAAATCAATGTTGATTACTGGCTTGGTCAGTGGACTGATTTTCAGAGAATCCAGGTTTAAGTCCAAGATAAATTGGTGTCTTGTACAGTCATTTAGCATCGTTGTCTCAGTTTCCTCTGTTTCAAAGGGGGAAATAATATTGTTTATCTTGTACAGTACTTAAAGTACTCTGGACTCCTGTGAGAAAGCAAGTATCCATGAAGTATATGTATTTTAATTGAATATTAGTATTATATTAATTAGTATTAATTAGTAATTAATATAAATAGTAATATATTATATTAATATTAGTATTTTAATTGAATCTTTGCATGCATTTCTAAGCATTTTTTAATTTTAATTTTTTTTTTTTTAATCAAGCATAACATGGTAAAATGCTCACTTAGTAAGAAGGTGCTTTTAAAGCAGGGGGATTTCATCCTCCCCAAGATTCCAGCAATACAAATTGGTTATTAACATTAGATTGAAGACTGTTGTTATTTGGCATCTGATTTTCTAAATCTCAATTTGTGTAGTTTTCAGCAGGAAAATTCTTCCCTCCTAGGACAGGCATTTTGCTTCAAAGTGAGGCTTTGCAACTTCTCCACTTTTGGATCTTATGTCTTTGTTGGTCCAACTGATATTTGAAAATTGATGCTCTTCAACAATCATTATTCACTTGTAACTTAAAATCTCTCATCTCCACAGAAGTATTTTTTCATGATAAAGCATGATGTGCCTCTCTCAGTATGAAAATGAGAATTTTAGAAGAGTATAGTAACAATGCTAGTAAAAATAAGCCAGTTCATAATATTTTTTTGTATTAAAAAACAATTCAGAATTTTAGAGATCTTTTTTGGCCCTACTGCAACAGTCTGAGAATACAAGATTCTCACTGAGATAAGAAAGTGTTTCTTGACTCTTTGCATACCTTTGCAGAGGGTTTGCATCCCCATCTTCTCTACATCCTTGCGTTAGGCAGTAGCTGTGCATAGCAAGGAGATGTCCCCTAAGCTTTCTCTCTCTAATGCTGAACAAACACAGCCCTTTCAGCTTCTCATAAATCACATGTTCCAAATCCCTGTCTATTTTAGTGTCTTATCTCCTGTACTAGTTGCAGCATGACAACATCTTTCTTATCTCAAGTAACCCAAAACTCGATTTCAGTACTACAGATGCAGTCCCACAAGTGTCAGCGCGACGAGAATTGTCAATTCCCAGGACCTGTTGTCCACACTCTTGATAACACAATCTGGTATGCAATTGAGTGTCTTCTCTGCAAGGACAAATTTTTGTTCCATTTTCATGTTCATGTTGTTTGTTACAGAACTGAAGTTTAATGAGCCAAGATCACATGAATTGCAGATTTATTTCAGCATCAAAAAAAACAACAAAACAAACTCCATGACAAACTCCTTTGATAAGGTTTAGACTGCAGGGTGGCTACTGTGTAGGGATTACATGTTATCTTGCTATTTGCAGACCTTTTGAGATGAATGGGAAGTAGATGCTCTGTTTTAAAAACAACAGATGTAATTTAAAGTAACTGAGAGGTTGTGTTTCACGATTCATGTATCAGTAATCTGAAGATAAAATGTCATCTGTTTGTTCATGTCAGCTACTCAAGAATAACTGAATCAGAATCTCTGGGTTAGTCAGTCCAACATGTTATTCTATTCCTGACCACAGCACTAACAAGTTCAATCCTGAGATTCAAACTGAAACAGAAAACCTGAGATGCAACAACACCACAAAAATATTTTTAGCACTGGATTTTACAGAACTGCTCAAACATTTATGATATGAAAATGTCAATTTTTAAGTCAAGCCTGAAGCTGAGAGTTGGTCTTGACATAACTCAAGAAATTTGGCAACCAGCAATAAATTCAGTCTATGTAATGCCGAACTGTACTTAATATATTTAAATTCAGTATTTTAATGACCTTAGAATTTATTGCTCAACTTCCAGTACAAGTAACATTTATCATACCTCATGAGCTTTTTTATCACAGAGGCAACTCTAGTTTCACATGGCAACTCTAGTTTACTCTTTAACACTTCTCTGACCATATTCTTGTCCTCTTTTTGCTTATTATTTAAAATTTGTGTAAGAGACAGTACAACTCTATAATTTCCCCTGTTCTTTTTTGGCAACTTCCCATTCATTTTCCCAATAACAATGTGTTAGGTTGTTCTTGGCTGGGCTCCAGTTGCTCACCAAAGTGTCTCTATCACTGTCTTCATCAGCAGGACAGAGGAGAGAAAATGCAACAAAAAATCTCTTGGGTCAAGATAAAGACAGAGAGTTTTCACTTACTAGGTACTGTCATGGGCAAAATAGGCTTGATTTAGGGAAAAAAAAAAAGATTTATTTTCTTTCTAATCAAATCAGAATGGAATAATTCTAATTCCTTCCTTCCTGGGCTCAGCTGTGCTCCTGAATTCTGTCTCTCATCCCCTCAGTGGTGCAGGTGGATGGGAAATAGGGGCTGTGGTCATTTCATCATAAGCTGTCTGTGCTGCTCCTTCATGCACAGGGACAGGACTTCTCACACTCTTCCCCTTCTCCACTGTGGGGTCTTTTCCACAGGAGACAGTCCACCATGGACTTCAACATGAGTCCTTTCCACGGGCTGCAGTTCTTGAGGAGCTGCTGCAGTGTGGGTCAATTCCATGGGGCACAGTCCTTCAGGAACAGGCTGCTCCAGGGGGGTTCCCCACATGGTCACAAGTCCAGCCACAAAACTTGCTTCTTCATGGGCTCCTGTTTCCATGTGGCCACAGGTCATGTCAGGAGCTTCCTCCAGCACAGGCTTTCCATGGGGTCACAGCCTCCTTCAGGCACCCACCTGCTCCAGCGTGGGCTCCATGGGCTGCAGGGCCTCACCATGGTCTTCCTCATGGGCTGCAGGAGGTGCTCTGCTCCAGTGTTCAGAGCACCTCCTGCCCCTCCCTCTTCACTGAGCAGGATCTTGGCAGGGCTGTTCCTCTCACATATTCTCCCTCCTCTCTACAGGTTCAGCTGTGCAGCTTTTCTCCCTTCTTAACCCCACTATCCCAGGGGAGCTGCCAACATCTCTGATGGGCTCGGCCTTGGCCACTGCTGGGTCCATCCTAGAGCCAGCTGGCATTGGCTCTGTCAGACACAGGGGAAACTTCTGTCAGCACCTCACACAAGTCCCTCCTGTAGCCCTCCTGCTACCAAAACCTAACCATGCAAACACAACAAACCCCAAAATATTATTAAATTTATTTGAGTAAGAAACTTCAAATATTCCCTAAATATTTATTTCTTATATTAGCAGCGTATACACTGGAGTGTATTCATAAAATTGGACCAGAAGTCCATTTCATCAAATATGTTTTCTCTGCTTGACTGCATATTGCACTGAGATGTGTAAAAATAAATTATATAGGATATTGTTCTGGTCAAATTTTAATCCTAAATCTAGGAAAGTAGCTAAGAGAAAGCTTTTATAGTATCATAGATGATATAAATGCCATCAAATTTTGAGGTAATTTGACTCTGAATCCCTATTGTCTTTTTGTGCATTTAAATTTTCTTGTTTTAACTTGTCTAAATACAATTAATCCAATTTTTTTGTCTTCCACAAGCTTTGTCATTTATTCCTTTTTTACACTATTTTAAAATAAACTGCATCATTGAATCTTTCCCAAACTGTCAACACTTACTATGCTAACCCTTTCTGCACATCATTTGTCATTAAAATCCCATGGGAAAAAATGATTCCATCAGTTTAATTTTCTGAGTATCTTCTCCTAGGCTTTTAAAATATTCAAGTAGATGTTTTCCAGTCTTTTTTGTACTTTCCATGGATAATTCTTCAAAAGTTCTAAATAATTAAGAGGGACATGAGTTTCCACTAGCAAAGCCATCTGACTTCAGGAGAAGTTATCTTATTCTACATATTTAATACTTAGAAACATGATTTAAAAAATTTATACAACACTGAAGTAGCAGACACAGTTCTGTTATTCTAGACATCAGCCACATGTCAGAAGTAAGAGAAATGTGATTATACTTCTGCTTTGGCACGCTGATGTGGTTACAGATTTTCAAAACAGCTCTGATAGTAGGTTTGTGTGAATCACTTAATTCTCTTACATTTAGGGTTCATATATTCCCAGTGACAGTCAATAGGTTGTCCACTGTCTGTAGCAAGGCACAGTGGCTGTGTACCTACCTTTTCCTGTTCTGTACACAAGTATCTACATGTCTTAATCAAGATGCAGCCCAGTAAAAATAATTTTTTTCATTACTAGTAAAAAGTCTAGGAATGTGGGATCTTAGAACTTGTCTGGGCTTGTCTTAGCCTGATCTGATTTTAGCTTGTTTTAGAAGTGTGTATTTGGTAACAAACATCACCCTTTTCTATTAATTAGGAAAAAGAAATAAAATTTCTTTCAAGCTCCTTTGAGTAAGACTCTCATATTGCCCAACTTCTTAGAGAAGTCTCAAACTTAGGACCTAGAGGAGCATTATAAAAGTGCAAGTAACATTAGACAAAAAGGGTAGATACTAGGAAGACAGTATCTAGTTTCCTGTAATACTTATAATTATCCTGTAATACTTAATTATCCTGTAATTATCCTGTAATACTTATAACTGGATGCAGTATTTTGATTGTACACTAAAATATAATTGGATGAATAATAAATTCATAACTGTATATAAAGCATGATTTCTGATATCAATATTTTAGTATAAAACTTGAACATGCTTGTCAAAAGCTCACTATGTATATGTTAAACTTTGAAACCTTAAACATTTTCATTGACACTAAAAGGGACAATCCACGTTCAGTTACGCAGGTGCTGAAGTTTGGGTTTTATTTACTGAGCCTCAAAGGATGAATTTTCATTCTTGTTGCTAACTCTTCACGAAAAATGTACTTGTTGCCAATGCCAAATGTTATTGTTCAGAATGCTGGAGTAACCCTAAGGAATAGTATCTGAGCCTAATCACTTGACAAATTGCAAGTGCTATTTTTCTACTGATGTCCTAACAACTCTATCAGTGTTGTTGCCTCTTTTTATCTTTATTTCTTTATTCTTCTTTTTTTTCAGTTATTATAGTTTCATTGCACTCCCTATCCTGACGTACTTTGACTAAAATCATTAAAATTGTGGGCAGTTTTGTAAAGTTCTGAAGTTCTTTTCCCATTATACTACAGTTAATATCTCATTACAAATATTATGTCAGATCCCTTGTGTTTGCAAAGGATGTTTTCATTTAAAGCTGTGGAAATGCTAGGAACAGAAGGGACTTTTCATCATCAGGCAGAAGGAGAGAGCTGAGATTGCATCATGGTATTGAATCAGTAAGCAAAACCTGCCTTGCTGTTGTTATTACTGTGATATTAATTTTGTTTTGGTTACTGAACCCTAGTTGAGGATCAGCTAGGATCAACACTTACCTGAAGCACCACACCAGATTACAGCAGATGTTTAGAAAGCTCATAAGATGCACTGTGACCCAACAGCAAAATATGTGGAATTTTCCTCTGAAATTTTGGGGAAGAAGTTGCAAACACCACTTCTCCATTTTTTCTTTGCTAAAGGGACATCTTTTGCAACAGAGAGGAATTCTATCAGTGAGTATTTTTTATCCTAAGGATGTTAAATGTTTTACACATGCCCAGTTTCTTCCTTGCTCATGGATTTTTTCCCAGTGAGATTATTTGCCATGCAGATGTAAATACTCAAAAGAGGCAGGCAGGAAATACAGTGATGAAACTGAGGGTAAGTTACAAAGGCACTGAGGATCTGCACATTGAATTTAGAATTGTTGCACAGTGAGAACACTGCGGTTGTTGTGGAGGCATTCTAATTCAAATGCTGCTGTTGCAAGGGAATCCAGGAATGCTGCTGAATATAATGCCCCCTTTTATCAGCATTATGTGCATGTTGTGTTTACACCATGCACAGAGATCATATTGAACTTAAACACAGGAAATATGGCAACATGCAGAGTGTTGGAACTAGAAGACTTCTGAATGCTTTTATCTAATTAACCAGGAACAGCCACTTGTTTTACTGAATTTATTTTCTTCATCTGTTTTAGAAAACTTCTATCAGTACTGAAGACTGTCTTCCTTTTATGGCATAGGAAATCCCCTGACTTCATAGTTTCTGAGCAATTATTTATACATTCTTCATAATTTGAATTAAACTGTTATTGTTTTAGCACTCAGAATTGTCAAAATGTAAAGAAAAATGTGTTTATGCCTTCAAACTTCCAACCAAATCCAAACCCTCCATGCAACATCATTATCAGAGACAATCCATGTATGCTATTCCACATGGATATTAAATCTCATTTCATCTTCATACTGTGGTGAAGATTTGTCATCTTGTTTGGTGGCTTTGGGTTCTCTCAGCTGGCCTAGTTGTTGATACTTTTGCTGTGCTCAGTGTCTGTTACTGTCATGTAGTTTATTTGGTAACTTCTTAGATAGGGTTTCTGGATTCCAGAAGCCTGTGCTCTGCAGCATGCCTTTTTTTCTTTTTTTTTAAATTGTTGTCAGAAGACAACAAATGAGGTAAAATATCTTTTAAAATGTTACTGATGCATTCACCAAACACACTCTAGGAATTGTCATTTTATATTTGCACCAACTAGGCCCCCAGGGGAATTCTATAACAGAAAGTAAGCTGTGAGATGTAAGCACCTTCTAACTATGTATTTTTTTTTATATATATAATGGAAAACATTAGTGAATCAATTTTTTTGGCCAATTTAGATAGTGTCAGAGCTTGAGCACGCATTTGTTGGGCTGGCTAGTTGTACCTGTTTCAGAGTTGAAAATGAAGTTTAAAAGAAAATCAGTGAAGAAGACTGTACGTCTACTCCCCAGGACCTTCCTTGTTTTTAATGTTCTTCCTAACTTGAGCAGAACATAAGAAATATGAGATTTCCTGTACAGTGGAAGTATTTGAAATACTGTACCTTAGGAAACTCCAACATGGAGCTCTTAAAGCATTTATGAGCACTCTCTGTCAACCTTGTTGTGGGTTCTCTGCAGCACGGGCGGCGTGCGCAGGCAGCTCCCACTGGAAGCACGGGAAGCACAGCAGGGAAGCCTGGCAGCACAGCTAAGGGTACAGGTAAAACAATAGTTAAGGAGAGCTCTGGTTTTTTGGTGGGTTGCCAAAGGAACAAGGAAGTGACGTTACAGCAGAGCAAATTCCTGAGCTGTCTGCTAGCTGGAATGATGTGGGTTCTTAGTAGTGGAATGTCTTGAACATCTGCAAAAAGATTTTTCTCTAGGAAAATGACAATTTAATTGGAAGAAATCCAGTTCTTGAAGGAAGTGTACAGTCTTCATCAACTTCCTTCATTCCCCCTTTCCATTCCCCAGACACATTTTTATTCTCTAAGATAAAATTACATATTAAAAAGTCATATATGTTCTATTCTATACTCTCAGGTGTGTGACCTACATGCTGATTTATTTAACCCAATGTACAATAAATATTTAATTGTTTTTATAAAGTGGAAGATCTTTACATGGAGGTAAAAAGAAGTAGCACCTCTTGAAATTCCAGTTCCTAGAGAGCTGGAAGGAGACAGAAGTTCCATGTATGGCAAGAAGAATAAGCAGATCATATATTTGGAATGAAATATTTTCTGTTCTGTGTAGGCCCTGTGGCTTTAATGGTCTAAGCAGTTCTAAAAAACTCTTGTTCAATTTCATAAGTTTATTGTATTCAGAGGTTTGGGATTTTTCTTCTTTTTTTTTTTTTCTAGATTTTTTTCCAGGGCTTGCTGTTTCTAGCTAATTATAGACTGCAAGACACACAGATGTCAATAAGAGAGGTTGATATTCAGCCTCCTGTGCAGTCCCAACACCTTGATCCAGTCCTAGGACTTTGTTGTATAAAATTTCCATTTGAAACAGCAAAGTTGAAAATATGTATTAAATTCTGCAGGCTAATAATTTGCATGCTTGCACTTTCTGTGTTTTCTACAGACCTTTCTCCAATAAAAGGTTAATTTTCTGAAGTAATTTCCAGGCCCAAACTAGCAAAGACATTGAATCTTCACAGATTCTCAGGATATTTCATGTTATGGTTGGCTACACAGGTACTGAGGCTCATTGCAATACGTAATTACCTTCAGTAGGAGACAGAAGATTTTAAAAATCTTTCTGCATTTGAACAAATAAAACTAATTTCACTTAGAAAGGAATGTATTGAACTCTTTCTGATTAAATAAAACCACAAAGAATCATATATATATGTCTCAAAAGCAAAATATTGATGAACCTCCATAAGCTCTTTGCCCTCCACAGTAGCTAGTGGTGGTTTAGAAATCCCTGGGCACATCCAGCCAGCTCAGCCATCTTGGCTTCACTCAGCTTCCATGACCAAAATGTTTCCAGCTCCCTTGCAGGGAGCTGTAAAGAGCTGCTGCTTGTGGCTTCTTCAGTTGTTGTTCTGCAGTTGCCAGAGTGGTGGCTATGTTTAGCTTTTCTGACACACTGCTGAGAAACTGGGTGACCTGCCAGCAAATGTGCTCTCCTCTGCAGGAAATCTACCTGCTTCTGTCCACACCCTGTTCTTCTAGAACACTTCTACACTGATGTAACTGTCCAGTGACTGACTTCCTAACTGTACCAGGAATGGGAAGGTCACTAAAAGCTGTTTTTTCAGTGCTTCAGCCCAGATCTTCCAGTAATTTGCAGGGACAGACGCTAAGTCAGGGTCCCTCTCTTTTGGCCAAACAAAAGCAAAGAAGCAAAGAAGTAAATCTCCTGGACAGAGGGGCCATCCCCTTTCAGGTTTAAACAGAGCTTAAACCTCTCACACCTGGAGTTTCAAGGTACCAGGACACACAGCATCAGCCACCATGAGTTCAGCCAGTGGGAGTTAGATGAGACTGGAGAAATTTATGTAATTGTTGTGTTAAGATCTTAAGAGAAAATTTTGTAATTCCTGAATGTGTTTGTGTTCCTCAGATTTGCAGACAGGACTGGTCCTTTCTCAGTGTATTTATACTCACTGTATGAATATGAAAACTCTAGTGAGACTATTAACACTGGTGTTGCTTTTGCAAGGAGAATGAAGAGCTGTTTCTCATAAAAATGAACTTCCTTCAACTGCTCTTGTTTCATTTTACACTTTTTGAGCTGCAACAGTCAGAGCTATTTTAAGCTTGTCACAAATTAGCAGAGAATTTTGTAACCCCTTGTTAGTATGGGAACTAATGGGTCAGGCCAGGTTCAGAACTGATGTTAATTGCTCCATCTCTATTTGAAGTCAATGGCACCGAATTATTTCCTGATAACAGAGGATTCAACCTTTCCTTTTTCTTTTGACACACAAGCATTGGTTTTGCTGAGTGGAAATCTCATTTGTGAAGTTATATAGACCTGGGCTGAGACACTTTGTATGCTAACACTGGAGATCTTATCTTGTATCCTTTTCTGTGGCTTTCAGTGCAAAGCATAACCTCCCATTTCTATTATAGCCTCACACAGTTTTTTGAAAAAAAAACAAGTATTTTAGAAAGGAGAGGGCGTCTCTTTCCCTCATCTTTTGTCCCCATCCTTCACATGTAGTTTTCCTCATCACACCTCTATTTCTAGTGTGCAATCTTTTGTACTCCTATTTGAATTTTCCATCTTCTTTATTTTCCTCTTTGATTCTGTTTCTAGACTCTTAACAGCAACCACATTCTCTGCTTTGCTGCTTGATGATTAGAGTTTTATTTCTAGCTATTATCTTGCTATGTGAATTTTCTGAAAATATCTATCATCTGGAATTGCATCTAGCAATTTAAAATATTTCCATTTATGTGCCTTCCCTCCTACCCTCTCTTTGTCCACCTTTGTCATAAAGATTCAGAAATATTTTTTGACAAGAAGTGAATTTTTCTTGTACTTTTACACACTCAGTTATCTGCTTTATGTACATCAATAATTTCACTGATAACTAATGATTGAAGTTATACTTTTCACTTATTATATGGCAATAAATTAATGAAGAATGTATTATTCTGTTTGGCATTTACATGTTTTTCTGCCTTTAAAGGAGTTTTTCTGCCTTTAAAACTGAGGTTTAATTGAAATTCAATTTTGTCTGCCAAATTCTTGTAAGTTCTTTGAATCTTCTTTGAAGATTAATAATTCTCTAATTATAATAATGGTGTTAGTGCAAGCAGTTTTCTGAAGGAAGTAAAGAGCAGGATTTCTGTACAAGTTTGGTTAGGGCAGTCTTATCTGGGACACCTGCTTCATGAAAATATTCTGGGTTTAAAAAACATGATAGAAAAATATTTCCAAGGGGACATAAAAAATTTAGATAATTTTAGTGATCTAATTCATAGAAATGGTCTGCAACCAATTTTATTGTCACATACTATGTAAGGATAAAGGAGAAGGTCCCTGAAGGGACAGTAAACTTCAGTGCAGAGGCAGGGACAAGAGGCTTAAGTGGCACAGGGCAGCATAGACATGGACATTCCTAAAGTTCACATTATTTTCAATACAAAAAATAAACACATCTTGAGCTTGTAAATCTACTCCCAGCATGTCTGTACCCTCTAGAGCATGTGGTGCTTGGCCTGCTGAAGCACTCTGGGTAGCTTGGGACACCATCATGCATATCCAGACTGCATGGCAGCAGCCAGGTCCAGCATTCACACACAGAACTTTTCAGTTCTGTTTGGTGCTTAGGCCTCAGCACCTTTGATGACAATCAAAGTAGTGTTCACTACTGAATAGTGATAGGATAAGGACAAAGAAAACCAGGTGCTTATGGTCTTCCAATACCTCCCTTTAATGGACACTCAGAGATACAGTTCACTGCAAGAGTTATGGAGGAGTTCAGACTATAAAACTGCAAGAAAATTTAAATTGTGGACTTGTACATGCTGATACTTACATGATTATGATCACATAAACTTGAGCAACATCAGTGAAATAAATTTCATTTATTGTGGCTTTTTGCTTTTTAACAATGTTTAAATAATAGCTGACCCAGATGAACTAAACATCAAAAATTATCACTGCCTAGAAATCAAACCACAAAAATTATCTGTTTCTAATAACTAGGATTTTTTCAAAGAAAGTACCAGTCTACAATCTTTTTATTTGCATGTCTCTTCTTAAGCTGTACAAAGAATTTGGAGAGCATGTAGGAGAATGAAAACATACTTTTGGATGCAAATGTGAGGGAATCATCTTTGGTGCTTGACAACCATGGCTACATGAAAAGGTTAAAATGTGACAGATCCTAGTGAAGAAATAGAACAGTGCATGGAGAAGAGGTAGCCCAGTCCCAGTAATGACAGCCTCATCCTCAGACAAGCATATCTTACTGAGGAAAGAATGCTTGTTTTACCCTCATATTTTCAAATATATGAATGTATGACCAGCTTGTTTATGTCCAAGTAATTATCACCCAGATTCCTGCTTCAAGCATCACCTTGCCACTTATGTTCTAATTTTAGAGGGAAACTGAATTTTTAACAGTGAATGAAGATTACTTCTTTTTCCAGTTTTTTTTTTTTCATAGGTTTTTATCCAGGAAAGCTGCACATCAATAGAATTGGTCCTGGTTCCTCAGCTGGAGGAGAGGTGAATACCTCCCATTTTGTAGTCCTAGAAAGGAGATGGACTTGAAAGTAGAGCAGTGAGTTTCTAAAAAGTGAGTTCTATCTGCTGCACAATGTTGAGAATGGGACAGTCTTCAGTAGTAGAAAAAATAAGTTTATTTTTATTCCCACTTTTTTAAAATTTCATGTGTCTTTTTGTGTTTGAGTGGTGGCTAGACTTCTTTTCTCCTTTCTTCACTATTTTTTATTGTTCACTTTTTGTTTTTGCTGTTATTTCCCTCTCTGAAATTCAATAAATTTAGAACAGTAGTAAGTGAAATAGGTTCTAATTAAGTGAATTTGGTCAATGACTGTGGTATGTCATACATTTTTAAATACAGAAGTAATAGAAGGTGACCAATGTGTTATTAAACCTTCTGAAGAAACAAAAAGGATCTGAAGAAACCAAGGGTCAGTTAACCTGGCTTTTTTATTAGACAGATGTGTAGACTCATGCAGCCTTTTTCTCTACTTAGCTTAATAAACATCTAAATGACAATATCCTTTTGCATATTAAATATATGTTAAGCATTCTCTCAGAGATAATGTAGAAATATGAAATCATAACTTAACCAGGTAAGCACATTTGATGAGTATCCTGTGCAGTAGAGGTAATGGAGAAATGGTGAGAGGTTATCTGAGGAAAGAGTTGCTCTATAGGGGGAACTCCTAATTCACACATCTGCTAGGGGTCTTCTGAAGTCAACAGCATATCAGCAGGGATGATAAAACTAATATTGCTGGAGAAATGAAGCTGTCACAGGAAATAAAGAAAAGTCCCCTTATAGGTCAGCAACTGTTTAAAAGGTATGAAACAGAAGGTAGAGTATATACTTGGTTGTGACAGTAGAAGACAACAGAGATCCAAGAGCTATACAGCATACTTTTAAAAAATCTGGAAAAAGTATTAATGGGGAAATAAGAGGGTTTGTATATGATTTTTATGATATCATATTTAAACCAGAAATATTTAGGGTGGCTGTCAAAAGTTACAGAAAATTCTCATGCTAACTAAATGCTACAGTGACAAAAATGCAGTGGCATTAACTGTCATAGCAATGCAAATGTAAATTAATAATAATAGTCACTGATAGTATCCAGGTAACTATGGCTAAAGCTATTATGAATAAAGAGAAAAGTTCTGCATATTTTTAAAAAAGCCTAGAAGAGGAATGAAGTGAAACACAGATGTCTCATTAAAACTTTCAGTTCTTAAGAGAATCTCAAGTGAAACTCAAATTTCGGCTGCATTTTTTTTGGCTAATCCAGTTACTCTTCACCTGTATGGTCATAAAGCTGGAAAGAAGTTTTCTCTTTAATAAGAGTTCAATTCCAAGGACAGACAAGAAGCTTTTCTGCATAAGCAGAAGCTGGACTCCAAATTCACTGACTTCCAGCGGAGATGAAGTGTCATGTAAACATATGTGTCTTTATTTATCTCCTCCCTGTAACCACCTACACACAAACTAGCCTAGTTTCTTATCCACACTGTGTGGGCAGAGAATGGGAAAACAGCTCCTGGGAGATGCTCCTGCTCTCTCCTTGCAAGAAAGAGGGAAGTCTAGGTTGTTCCTAAGGTGCTCTGACTGCAACTGCTCAGTAACCAACCAAGACTCTGCCCTGGCAGAGAATTACACATCCCACTCCTGCCACAAGTGAAAACCTGGGTCAAATGTCTGGGTGCCAGCACAGCCACGAATATCAGCCTCTCCTGACAAGACCTGTTATCTTTACTTAGCTAATGAATGTAGCTGAGTTTTAGCACTTTCTCTCCTCCCTCTTTACCCCACACCCAAACTGTCAGACATCACTTGGCTGAATTAGCCTCCCCTAGTTAAAAAACTGACAATTTTGAGTTAAGCATTATCAAAACCATCTGCAAAGATATTCTCTAGCTTTCCATAATAGGAAAATATGATTTTATCAATCAAAATGTATATATACCTATCCAAAGATGAATAACAGTTTTCTTTGGTTATCTAGAGTCCATGGAAAAGAAACATTTCATTTACTATAAAACAATTGTATTGAACAGCAAATACTTGATTTCAAGTATTTTTAAAAGGAGGAAATGCTATCAGTAGGATCAAAGGATGTTACAATACAAAAACATGAAAATCACTGATTTAATTTTGAAATTATTTTGCAGGATTTTTCCTGATATTTTTAGAGTGCAAAATTTGAGTGACTACCCAATGTTATCAAATATTTTGCTCAGGAAAAGAAAACAGTGGTTGTAAAATCTCACTATATTTCAAACAGTCTCTCATCCTTAGAATCTACCATTAATAATAATTTTAAGAAGATGAGATTTTAGTCCAAGTTTCCACCTTGGGGGAGTTTTCTTTTTATCTTGGCATTGCAAACCTTTGAAAAGAAGCATTTCGAATGGAAGGCATGACAGATCTTTTAAATGGAATATGCAGCTACTGAGCTCCACACTATAATTACTGTCATGCTGAAGAAGGTTAAATATTTATGAAGAATGTGCTTTTTATCAGTCAGTCTAATTTTTAAACCTGAATTCTGTAATTGCATTGAAATGCCAATAATCAAAGGGGGTTCTTTCTTGGCAGGCAAAAGATTTTCACCAGCCTCATTTATTTGTGAAGTGTGGCCAACATAAACAAATTCTGTGTAGTTTTTTCATTTTGGATCACAATTAAATTGGAACCAATTATGCCAGATAACGTCTTAGGCAATTCCTGACTGCTTTTTGGTTTGTTTGTTTGTTTTTTTTTTTTTCCCTCCAGAGATCAGAAATTGGACTTGCTGTACATTGAGGCTTTTTTGGTCACCAAATTTGGTTAGGCTAAATAGCAAATTAATCTTAGAGTCTTAGTAGCATATTTTGTATTGAAATCATGCAGTAAACTTCTGAATATTTTTCTTCCAAAACTTACTTCATGACCCAAATTTCCCTGATGCTTGCACTTTAATAAGTTTGTTGAAAGTATGTTCCAAATTCTAGTTTTACCAAGGTTATTACAGGTAACTTTTACCTCATATTGAAATCCTATAATCAAAACACTAATAAAACAAAGAGGTGAAAATATTTCTGTTTAATAATTTGATTGATTCATATCAAGTCCCACTTTTTTCATATGACTATTTTGTGTGAATTGATCTAGAACAGTGGTCTGAAGAGACATACTAGAAAAAATGCCCTAAAGGATGTACAGACTGTGATTTTACAGTTAATCAGGCTTTTAAAACTCCTGATGAGGGTTCTCCATCTGGATAAGCAATGCATGGTGCTGAACCCACTCAGTCTAGAGAGGGTCCTCATGAAGTGCTCGAGGTACTGGGAGGAGGTGAGGAGTGCCTGCTTTAGAGATGGAAACTACCTCAACTACCTAAACAGCACCTTCAAGATGTGATTAATAGAATAACAATTAATGTCTACAGAATGTCAGGTCAGCCAACCCTCCAATGTTTTCTTCTCTTCTGAAGAAAACTCCATGTTTTCTTCTTTCTATGAACTGGAAAGGAACAGACACAGCTGTTTGAAGCTCTATGAAGAGAATGCTGCCCCTTTGTATCCATAGGAATCCTGCCATGGCACAGCTTTTCTCTAAAAGAAAACAAGTCCTCCTCAGTTGTGTGAAAGGTATACTTTTATCCTTGGGAGGAGGTCCTGGTCCCTGCTTCCAGGAGAGCTGCAAGGAGCATCCCCAGAGTAACAGGAGTGAGCACTCTCTAGTGCAGTGTTTGTAGATGGGCACTCAGAGCAACTTCCCATTAGCAGTGCAGTGCAGCCCTTCTGTGGGATAGGTCTCATTGTGCACTAGACAGGGAAGGTAAGGGACAAAATTCAGGTGTGAGTTGCATGCAATGAAGCATTTTTCGTCCTAAGGAGGCTTGGTTTTTCCCAGCTTCCAGAAAATATTGTAAGGGCTAAAAGTGTCAGTAAAGCTGAGTCATGAAGCATCTTGCACTTAATTTTCTCTTTTTAATTTCATTACAATTTAAGTAACAACTTAGAATTTTTTTAAAAAAAGGCATTTACAGAATTCATTTACTTCTATTCAAGCTATAAAGCTTGGAATATATACTTTCAGAATTTGTTATGGATTTAGTATTGACTATTTCTGACTCTTTCAGGGTTCAGTTTTGTTTGGTTGCCAATCTGAATGCAAAGAGTTAATCCTGGGAAATGGCAATAAGGTTGTTAAAGGAGTGCCTTAGAAGGTAGAACAATGACACAGATAAGGCAGCCTAAGGTATGTAACTTCAAAGAATTTTCTATATGAGTGGCTTCTGGGTACTGGGATACAAACTGGCTCGGTGTAGGCTGCAATGGGGTACTCTTCCTAGGGCTATGCCTGGGTTCAGCAGAGATCTGAAACTTCAAAGACTTTAGGAAAGGGGAGGGGGCATTAATAGATTAGGAAAGGCTATGAGGGATGAATCAGTGGAAAGCTGACAGTCAGATTGCAAGAGGCATGGGAAAATATCAAGTGTGGTGAGCTGAGTGGGGTGTTGGGGTTTTTTGCTTTGTTTCGTTTTGCTTTACTTCCAGAAATGAGGTTAGTTCAGCTCATGAGAAAATAAAGGTTTCACACAGTTTTGTGTATCTTCCATAATTCATGTTTCAGTTCCTCTTTCCCTGGTGCAATCATATAGCTGTGACTCTGTATATATGTTTAAGAAACAATTATGTCCAATGTTTTATTGTTACTCAGATAAATCCTGGGAGAGGTTAAGCTGCAAATCCCACTAAAGAGAGATGAAATAAAGGTCTAGCATCTCTGATTTACATTCTTGAAGATACAAAAGAAAGAGATTTTCATATATTTATTAGTTGTGACAGTGATGTTCACAATTGTTTCTCCAACATTACATTAAAAATAATAAAATTAATTGTATAAATCTGATTCTTACCCTCAATAAAGGCAGACTGAGGACAGTCAAGATCATCATAGACTAGTAAGATTGGGTCTGTTTTGTCCAGAGCGACCTTGTATAGAAGTTATCTGTGTTGGTAATACAGAAAATGAAAACCTTACATCATTTAACCTTTGCTATCTACTGTTATCTACTCTGTTAATTTTATTTATCTATTCTCTATTAAGTAAAATGTTTCTTACAAAACTATTCTTCTGCATCATTTGCTACTTTATATTCACTTTATAATCCCTTTATATTTAAAGGAATTAACTTTTAACTCCTTTTATACTGTGTTAATAAAATTGCATTATATATATTGTTGATCAGCTTCTAGCAGGTGCAAATGCCTTTAGGTGTTTTCTTGTGGATTTTTTTTAAATTCCGTAGTTTTTAGTTGAAGATGATTTAAAGAGGCAATAAATGTTGCACCAGTTTGCTACATTTAGGAAAGTATAGTCAAAGTAGAAGGGTCTGGAAGGAAAGCTTTATGAGGAGCAGCTGAGGTCACTTGTTCTGTTCAGCCTGGGGAAGAGGAGACTGAGGGGAGAGCTCACTGCAGTTACAGCTTCCTAGTGAGGTGAAGAGGAGGGGCAGGTGTGGATCTCTTCACTCTCTGACCAGTGACAGGACTCAAGGAAATGGCCTGAACTTGTGTCAGGAGAGCTTTAGGGCTGGATAACAGAAAAACCTTTTTCACCAGAGGGTGTTTGGGCACTGGAACAGGCTCCTCAGGGAAAGAGTCACAGCACCAAGCCTGTCTGAGTTCCAGAAGCATTTGGACAATGCTCTCAGGCACATGGTGCGATTTGTGTCCTGTTCAGGTCCAGGAGTTGGACTCAATGGTCATGATGGATTCCTTCCAACTCAGTATATTCTGTGATTCTAGGATTCCGGGAAATTAATTCTAATAAGACAATATTGGTTTTGCTTAAAACGTGCTAGCCTGATCTCTTTGTTCTTCAAAACCATTGCAGTGTCCTTGAAAATGTAGGGATTATATGAAAACTGTATAATATTTGAGGAATTCTGAATAAATAAATCATTAAATACAAGTTTTAGCATTCAAGTGGAGTCTCTGTTATACCTCTAGCCAGTAGCTCATCTGAGGTCTTTAACTTCAGTTACATTCCTTCAAGTATCAGTGATTTGAAAGGCATCGGGAGTCAGGGCCAAATTGCAATAGTGATAAACATTAGAATTATGTTATTTAAGGGGTATAATTTACAAGATCTGAAGAAAAGTTGTTTGTTTCCAAAAATATCTCCATAGGGATCCTTAGGGGGAAATTCTATTGTTTCCTTTCCAGAATCACAATCTCATTTCATACTTAAGTAATGAGTACAATTTTAAAGGATGATGGTGAGGTACCTGTATGTTTTTTAATTCTGTTTTGGAATCTTGCCCGACAACATTCATGCAAGGATGTTCTAAATTACACTTAGCAGAAAACATAGCACAAAAAAAATCAGCTTTATGTGACTGATTTTGCAAGTGAATGTGTAAAGGTTTTTGTAGTACATCATCTCAATATCTGAGGTAACGTTGTCACAGACATTCAGATGTTGTTTAAATCCTGTTCATGAATTTTACAGCCAATCAGGCAGAACAGCAATAGAACATAATTTTTGCAAACAGTTCTGTAGATGGTATAACACATTGCATTGCATACTTTTTGAAAGAAGACATGAGGTACATCTTACTACCAGGTGTATAAATATTTAAACAATTTGATGCCAGTTTATTTAGGTGAAAAATTAACTTCCATTCTGATATTCACCTACAAAAGTCAATCAGAAAAAGGCTTTGTTTATTTTATAGGACTATTAACTATAGAATGGCAATTTACATTCCCTGTTTTAATCTGCAGAACAGCAGTCTACAGCCAGATATATCCAATTACTCTCAATGATTTAAGGAAGCATTTTTGCCTCCTGCAAATGAAATGTCTACGTAGGCACTTCAAAAATATTGAAAAGCTTGATACCATTGGCAGTTTATTATTATTTTAACAAACATTTAAAATTTGGTATGTTTGATGCATGTTTGTGCTTTCTTTATTGTGTTTATTAGAAAAGAATGTAGTCTTATATTTAGCTTAACTTAGGTAAGTCTATAAATCTAATAGTCATTGACCTCATTGCTGCAGCACCTTTTTCTTCCTGCCTGCTATTTTCTTCTCCTTTTCACAGAAGTAAGGCAATACAGCCCTTTTCCAGTGACACCAAAGTTCACCTAAACCTACACTTTCTTTCATGAACCTTGTTTTTTCCCAGATGACAATCAAGACAAGTGACCTTAGCATATACTCAATACAAACAGCACCACTATGTCTCAATAAGTCTCTATTCTAATGATTTTGAGACAAAACATCTCCTGAGGTATGCAGTCAATAAAGTCATCTCAAAAAAGGAACTAAATAAAATGTCAGTTTGTTGTGGGAGAACTACTAATGACCAATTCTGAAGCTTGTGCTTTCACTTTTCCCCCAAGGTAACCTCCATTTGATGGTCATGGGCTCTTTTGAGGCCACCTCTTGATCTAGACCAAATTGAGAGAAAACAGAGATTTTACAGTATTCCTCTAGGTGTATTGTAGGCAGAGCTGGCTGCCTTTCTTCTGTGAACATGTACATGAATTATATAATTAAAAAAAGGAAGAAAAATGCTTAGCAGCTTCACATTTCTCTGACCTTCTATCTAAATTAGAGCTGACATCTGAGCATAGTCAGGACGTTGCTTTGCAGTTTATGAAAGTCTTTGTTCACCATGTCCATTGTGTGAGAGACCTCTCTTACCAGATCAGCGTGATCCTGCAGACATTTCATTCAATAAGGGGCAGTGCTTGTGGCTTCTTCTGCTTTTCAAACTAGCATTTTAGCCTGCCAACTCAGATTGTAAGGTATAGCTTTTTCTTGATTATCTGTGGAGGTTAATACATTGTTAGGAGATGAATAATGATTAATGATTTCAAGGGAATGATGACTGTCTTTATAGTTCCCATCTCATAAACCAATCTGCGCTTGCCTGCTTTATCTTGTCTGCTTATCTTGCCTGCATGAGCAAGTTGGAATCTGCCTCAGTAACCACTTCTGCATAGTCTTTCTGTTTATTTTGAAGAATTAAATGGAGAGAAGGAAACTGGCATTTCCTTTTCCTGAGGCATTCACTAAATATACTAGAAAAGGCAAAGAATCCTGGTGACTTCTTTACTGCTGTACAAGCTCCAGGAAAGCCGGAAGAAAAATCTGTTTTCATTCTCTCCCTTATACTTGAATTACAGGTGTCAAAATATGGGTAATTTAGTAGAATTTTCTAGAGATATAAAAGAAAAATAGCTTGATTCACCATAAGACTTTAGTTTGAGCTGCAGAATACACTACCAATGAACCATAACTGCTGGGACTGTCTGCATCCTTCTGCTGCATTTAACTTAATTGTCTGTTTTGAGATATGTTGCTTGTAAAGCAACATATCAAGTTAGCAGTTTATTGACTGTCCTGCTGGAAAATATGTAGAGCAGGCATGGTTTGAAATTAACTCTGTAAAAGAGTGAACAAGTCTGTCTGCACAAGACAAGCAAGCATATGTCTGTTCATAGCAAGCATTGGACTGATGGGCAGTAACACAAAAATGAATTGATCTTATTTGGGTGGAGGGGATTTTATTAGACATGGGTTGTTTTCATGAACACTTTGATTATAGATAATTTCTACATGATTTCTTGTTCTTTGAAAGATATCTGGCTCTATACAACTGTGCTTGTAATTTTAATGATACCTTTTTTCTCTCATGCTGTTTGGCTAGTTTAAGAAGGATAGCTATATAAACTTGGTATTCTTTTCTGAGACCAGAGAGGGAGGAATTTAGTTTCATTTTAATAAAGTCCATTTCAGAAATGAAGAGGCACTATGGAACCACTACAGATAATTTTTGTTTTCTTAACCTCTTTTCCAATGGTAAAAATTTTATGATATCAAAGTATGTAGGGTTTAATGAACCTATGTTAATTGAAACAATATGAAAGTTTGGCTTACCATCTGGAAAAGTCTAGTGCATGTCTAATGTTTGTGTATTTTATTTGATTATTTGGGTTTCTTCCATTATTTAACTTGCTATAATGCTAAATTCCTGTGATACATTTACAACAGTTCCACAGAAAGTGGAGCTGAGGTAGGTGTCCCTTGTCTTCTGGTTGGTTCTTTTTAATTTTTGCCTATGGAGAAAGCAAAACTTTAGAAAAGATTAGCTAAGCTAAGGGGAATTTATCACTGGAGATGGCACAAACAGAAAAATGATGCTACCTAACTGAGATGGTCTTTAGTGCCTTTAAAGATGAGATGATCTTATTTTCATCACTTCAGTTTGTAGATATTTAAAATGTAATGGTTTTTCTTCAGTTGTGGACTCCTTGTATTGGGTTTTGGTTCATGTGTGTGGTTTTGGGTTGGTGGGGTTTTTAAGAAGGTGGAGGTTATTTCCCTGTGACAATATTCATAAAGCCTTCAGGAGGCTGTCAGAGCTGCAGCCCATAAAAGAATCCAGTACTTTTAGAAGTTGCTTTTCAACATGTTAAAGGTTACTCTTCTGCCTTTTCTGAATAAACTACAGTTTATGTCTATGGACCCTTAGAATTGTCTCCCTTTCTGCAAATGATTGTATGGAGGACAGCAAGTTTAATCAGTGCATCTGAGAGAAGAACAAGATAACAATCCTGCTGATTAGAATAAAGGTTTTCCCAATTACTGATATTTTGTTTAAAATTGATCAATAATTGCATATTCTTTTAGAAAAGGAAAAACTTTTCCTTGTCATTATTTTTCTGGTTTGTTGCACCCATCAAATATTCGGTTATAAATATTCAAAATTGTGGCACAATTCCCGTGTGAAATTGGCTAAGGGTGGTACTGAAAGTGTCTCCTTCATAAACAGGAATTATCTTAGACCCTCTACCCTTTGTTGGCAGACAGACAAAACATTAAGGATTGAATGGAAAGGCAAAAAATGAATGGAAAACACAACCCATTGAAAGATGAACATTTTGAGAGGTGTGGGGAATTCTGCACTTCCACTGTTGCAGTGTCCTCACAGACAGGTTTGGGGGTCATTTACCACTGCCTCCTCTTCACCCAGAGTGTTTGAATACTATTAGTCCTAACATCAGTCATGAAGAGAAAATGAGCCCTGGGCATTCATTCAGTTTAAATGTTTTATCAAAAGCATCTGTCAGTTCATGGATTGGTTTGAACTGGAGGAGTCAGTGTGTGAGGATAGGTCATGCTGAAATGTACATACAAAGGCTGGGGTGTCACACCACAAAGTGTTCCATGGAACAATTCTTAGCAGCCTGCACAATGGCCACTGTGTGCCACTTCTCTAGTCCTCTTTGCATGACCAGTGCTTTAAAGCAAATGTATAAAAAGACACATCAGCTCCCTGATCCAATTCAAAGGATAACTGCCCACAAAGTTGTACCAGCCCTAAGACAGTAAAAATAGAGGGCAGGAATATCTCAAGGTACTGTAATACCAGAAGACTTTTGTAGTTTAATGGGCTAGTTTTTGGTGGCAGTGTTGGAATGAAAGGCTGTCTCACATTCAGGTCTGCTCAGGGATGCTTCTGTTTGCAGAACTGTGATAACCTGAACCAGGGACCTGATACAGCTGAAAAAACAAGTTTTGTTTGGTTTCCTTTTCAGCTGAATTCACTCCTGTTCTGGCAGAGCTCTGAACAGCTTTGGCCAGAATAAGCAATATCTCTGAGTGTTCAACCATGGCTTGTATCTGCTGAAATCACATTCTGAATTACTGGTTTGGGGAATAGGAAATTCAGGGGCATCATTTCCAGCAAGTATTTATTACTAGACAATCAAACACAAGGCATAATGGCCTGTGTGCCAAAGAAATGGATGCAATTTTAAAGGCTGAGGTCCTTCACTTAGTAGGAACAACAACAAAGCTGTCTCCTGAATAAGGCAATGAAGAGTTTAGCAGCAATACCAGTGAAATGTATTCCTTCTGTCTGCACTGGGCACATTGTCCTCCCAGCTGGTTCAGCTAACTGTTTATAAGGCAAGCAGTTATGTGGGTGGAGTAGAGAGCTGCTTCTACTAAGCCACTTTCTCATTTATGTTTACACTGTTATTTCCAGTATACTCACAGCTAAACAGACCAATTTAAGGCTGGTATCCTGGAGTACAGGAGAAGAAAAGGCATCTTTTTGAGGTGACACATGAGAGGCAGTAAAACTCTCATGCTTGTGCTAAGGTGGAGGAAACATACCAGAACTCTGCAAGGCCCCACAGAGGTTCTGACACCATTTTATCCTTGCTCTGAGAACAAGAAAGGATTTCCTTTTCACTTTCACAAGCTGTCAATCTCTACATAATGACATGAACAGTAAATTCGCTTGGTAAAATCCATTTTTCATGCATTGCCATCTTTTTAAGGGAGAGTAAATCCTTTCCTTTACTTACCATGCTTGAAATTTAACTTTCTTGCATAAGGCTGTAGAAAAAAAGTTTTTCTGTAACTCACAAAAAGAAGCATTAGAGGCAGTTAAACTTTTACTTTTTTTTTCCAGTTTACGAATGTCTGAGAGTTAAATTACTCAAGTTTATTATCAAAAAATGGCACTAGGATTTTAATATAATTTGATGTTAAATAATTAAGTTAGAAAACGAATGCCAACATAATAAACCATCATATGCATGATATTCAATATCTAGTTACATTCAATAATAAATATCTTATGGAATTCATACAACTGAAGCCCACACAAGAATAAGGAAGCTGCCAAAATAGTATCATATCCAGTTGGCTTAGTCAGCAAGAAACCAACTGGTCCACAGATGCTCTTTTTTCTATGAGAAAATATCCTCTTTTGCAAGTCTCTTGTCTGCAAAACGTTTCATATGAACTCTTCTCCTCCTGCAGGCTGTAAATAATTTATTCATCAAACCTTTTTATTTGTAGCAGATGGAAAACTCGGTACAAATTTAAAAACAAAAAAGGGGAAGATTAGAAACTGAGGTGAATAACTCTAATTGCATTACAGTGCGCTAACTTGTTAAAAATGCCTTAAGGCATGGGAATCAATGGACACCCAGATGGATTTGGATGCCTTTTCTCTGGCACAGACAAGAATTGGAAAAGAAGTTGTTTTGAGAATTGAGAATTGAGAGTGCTTGTTCATCATATGTAAGGATATGAACAGAAGTAATGAGGTTATGACAAGATGTTCACCTGTATCCAGTGTTCCCTTTCTGACCACTTCCTGTATCCTTTATTCATGCAGCTGCCTAGCTGAGGTCCAACCAGTGTCACTGTAAAATAGAGTAGGTGCTCTGTTTCTGTAGCATGTGTCCTTTTTTCCCTCTATTATTCCCTTTGTGCAGGAACACATATTTTTTTGCAAGAAAATTATAAGACATTAAAATAAAAACCACCTGGTATGGTTCCGATTCCTTTTCTTTCAGAACATGCACACTTTTGATACCTTAGGTTTAGCAAAACTTTATTAACTGTTGTTAATTGACTACAGAACATAATTCATATTCCTGCACTTTGTATTTTATGTAAGGTCACAGAGGGAACAAAGACTCTATTCCTGCATGTCTTAAGAGAATGGTTCTCAAAATGCTTTTGTCACTTCCAAAGAAACAGTGATACCATTTGTATTATGGGGAAAAGTCTCATAATAGGGGAAATAACATAGTTGCTACTGTAGCAACAGAAAGTTTTGTTACTTTGATTATACATTTCTATTTAAAACATGTCATTTACCATTAGATAACTTCATACATGCAATGATGGTGTGACAATAGCTCCTCCTGTAATCCAATGATACAGACCAAATAAGTGAATTTTATTCAATTAAAGTTTAAAACATATCAGAGAAAACACATATATTTTTTGAGCTTCATAATGCTGTGATTTCCCATTCATTTGAATAGTATTCTATAAAAACATCAGATAATGAATCTGATTTCTTATAGGGTGATATTATTTCTTATAGGGTGATACTATAATACTTAATAGCACAAATGTTACAGGACAGTAGCACACAGAGTAGGAATGAAGAATTACACAAATTTCAGAAATAGGAGATACCCTGAAAAGTCTGTTTGGTTAAGAATTACTGCAAGAACTCTTCCTTTTGAGAGTTACCTGGACTGAACTGTGTTGGATCCTGGAAGCTGGCCTGATCTTTACTGATGAAATACTGCTGACTGATTGAGTGTAAACCAATGAGGGGAGGGCATGTTAGTTCTGTTTTCTGTGAATGTATAAATGTTCCTGTTTCTGTAACCTTCATCAAGATTAAGAAAAGAAGAATTTTGCCATCAGTTTCAGAATACTCCTTTGTGCAAAGCAATGTGCCTTTGTAATTGAAGCCATGTGTCAGAGTTGTATTACTGTTTTTTTCTTATACCAAGTGATGCACCTGCTATCTGGGGTTTGGCTCTTAAAATGTGTTTTGGCAGAGAATAGTATCAATATTAAATGTAAAGGTGATATAATTATGATAGGATTGTTGACTTGGAAGTTAAATGAAGACAATGCTTTCATAGACAACACAAAGTTATCTCCAAGCCAAAAAATTTCATGTTCCCTATCATTAAAAAAGTTTTCTCAGACAAATGAGATCAGATGTTCCTATGCATCCAGCTGCTCCCCACCCTGACTTGCATATTTTATACTTCCCAGAAGGCATTTAAAATCTGCAGCATCACTGTTGAGTTTATTGCACTATTAACTTAAAAACTGCATCAACAATTGTGTGGTATTTAAGTAGAAAATTTACTGTGGATGGGTTATTGTTGCAGGAAAAGAGTACTGTTCTCTGCTAAAATTCCAGGAGACATAAATGCAATCTCATTGTTTTTTTAAGCAAATTAATAATTAAATTCTTTTTCTATTCACAAGATATTTGCATGGCTTCCACCCATAACTGGCCTCTCCAATCAATTGAAAAATGAAGGAATTAACATTTAACATAAAGTATTCTGAGCATAACTAGGCATTTAGACAGAGTCATATAAGTAAAAGTTGCTGGGTTAAGAGTGAGAAAACATTGTTACAGCTGTAGAGGCACATACTTGCAACTATTTCAGCAGGTATATACCTAGTACCAAGTTTAACACATTTTGTTGACTTAGTTTAGTTTAATTTAATGCTTTTGCCTATATTTTAGTTTTATTACTTTGATACTGTATGAGAGAACATCTACTAATATACTCCTGCAAAATTTCATTCACAATGTGGCTAATTAGAACTTTTAAGTCACAGACTTCAGAAAAAAGAATGGAAAAGAAATATTCCTATGAGAAGTAGTTTTGATGTACAGTCTCTTACTTATAGAGTACATGTGTGATATTTTTTAAATATATGTTCAGCCATGCTAGATAAAGCAGAAGAAAAATACATGGAAATATGCCAAATGCCCTATTCCATAACCCATATTTCTCTCTGGCATTTGAAATCTGTTTGAATGACAACACGGAATGAAATCCTGACTTTCTGCAGAAGCTGACTCTGAAAATGGCAGTAGACAAGGAAACATAAAATTATCAGCTTTGAGAACCAAACTAAAAAGTTTTCATCTAAAATATTCTATAGTGTTAAGTTTCACACACTCATCAATGAATGTAGCAAGATTTAAAAATTGATCATTTTTTTTCTGATATGTTCCAACGGAATGTTGATTTATTCAAACACAGTAGATGTTTTTTCACCTGTAACAGCAGGAAAAATATACAAGGAAGAGCAAAACACATGTAACACGATCATGCAGCATCAGCAGTACATGTAGCAATACTCTTGATGAAATAATAGCTTTGGTGTTCTTTTCCCTTTCCATAATCTTCCAGCTGTATTCCTGGGACAATCATTATAGTCTAATCTTTGTCCTGTGCAGGTACAATATCTGGCTTTTAAAGTCTCACACTAATCTATGTTGTGACGCAAAGGGCAAGACACAGTCCTGCAGTGCCACCCTGAATAATTATTTGGTTGGCATTTCTTTTTGTACTCAAGGGGAGTGCCAGCCTTTGAGTTCTCATAAAGTTTTGTATTTACTTTATGTTTTCAAAAGTGATCACAGGCTTGGCTAGGTGCCCTGAGAAAACAGGTCTCTGGAGCAACACCCAAGTGGTTGTACTTTAAACCTGAGCTAGTAGAGCTTTACAGAAATAAATACCTGTGTTGCATAACACTGGAAAGGTATTTCAGGGATTTTTTTCTTTTATGAACAGACATGACATGCCTTCAAAGGTCATTATTAATTTTTCTAGAGTCCCAAATGGAATGTGCTTCAGCCTTCTTCTTTCATTCTCTCTTCACTTTCTGAAGGGGTTTGTTACTGTCTAACACTTCTTTAGAAACAGCCTAGTAAATATATTTAAGTACAGTAACTAGAGTGGAAAATGAAAGTTACTCTGGTTAAACAGAACATTCACACTCAGAATAGCTTTGAGAATTGGAACTCTTGAACTGTTGAACCTGTGGCAGGTAAGCATTACTGTTATTATTAGTGTGGGTGTGATTTATTGTTCACCACCATCACAGCTAACAGAGAGCTACCTCCAGGATAAGGTATTGTACAATCACGCCATCCCTGCACAAGGTGTAAGCACTGGGTATGTATGATATACTGTGAGACCCTCTGAACTTGGTGTTGAGGATGTGAGTCATGTTATATTCTGCTTCAGAATGTCCCCTGAAGTGGTCACTTCACCTCTGGACCCTGCAGACAACACTCTATGAGGTCCTAGCACTATAACAGTAATAGTGACCTAATGCTGCACTTCTCTTTCTATAGACACAAGTCATCATATTGTGTGGGGAAATGTGCACGTGTCCTCCTTAGAGACAGGCAAAATACTGGTATCAAACAGCCCTAGACACTAAAATTATCATCAGAGTACCAACATCAGCTGTCAGTATTGCACATTTCCAATTCAACACTGATGCCCTACGCTGTCCCATTCAACCTGCTGCAGGTGGATTTGTTGCAACCCTGCCTTCATGTACTCCTCCAATTCTTGGTCACATACCTGCTAGTACTTTCCTTTCTCAGCAAAACGTTGGTCAATTTGGTGAGCTTAATCTGAGACTGCAGGAAAGCACTAATGGAAGCCTTCTGTCTGGGCCAAAATCACTTTGATCCAGCTGGCTCCTGCAGAGATAACGTTACCAAGGTAATGGGGTAAGTGTAGGAAAAAATACTGCCCCACCTTACACAAAATCCTCTGAATTTCTCTTGTCTAAAACTTTAACAGAAACATGATGGCATTATAATTCTGTTATTTTTGGCACCTGCTTCATGTAAGATTTGACATTACAGCCACCAGAAACTTTCCCTCCTTGTTGTATATTCTGGGTCAGCAGTGGACCCTTCAGACACGACCCAGCAGCAAACAACTGCTTTCATATCAATAGCAGCAGGCTGCAGCTAAGCTCTTAAGTAACATTTAGCTGAAATCTAAACTGGAGTTGAATCCTAAATTCTGGTATTTCAAACTAGAAACTGAAGAAAAAAAAAAAACAGAAAGGAAAAATGCAATTCAGAAAATATTTTATTGAGTACAATACCATTTCATTGTAGGCTTTATAAAACACCACCAACCTCTCTGAGGTTGAATACAGCTTGGGCAGGTGCACAAGGAGTGGGAGAGAGAGGGACAGCATCTGCAAATTTTCATGCAAGAGGCATAATATGGGATATTTGCATCCAGACAATACCTTGTCATAGTGCCCAAGTTTGCACTAGCTCACCAGAAAAAAATGAATTAATCCACATTTAAATTTTATAAAGGACTGTAACAATCAGCTACAAGTTAAAATTTACGGGGTGTTGCCATTGCACATTCAGCAACTAAACTCAAGATCATGAAATAAAAATCAGTAGCTTGGATTGAAATTACTGTAAGAAGCCTTGTGTGGGAACTGGATTAACTCTAACTCCAGAAACTGATGGCTAACAAGACATCATAACCACTGTAGATAAGGACAACTGCAGTTTTTACCAATGTCCTAACATATAGCTTCCATTTTAGCAGATGGAAAATAAGGCAAGTTCCTGGAATTTGGGTTAATCCCACAACACACATCTAATCAAGACCTGCCATCACAGTTCTTGGAAGGAGATTAAACAAATAGTAGTCCATAGGCATTTTTCAGTTGCATAAAGAAACTAAAAAACATCCTTAAGTAGGGGACAAATGTGGTAATATTTATATGAATGAAGTTGCTGTTTACTGGAATGTAGACCAAGTACTTTTTCTGGTGTATTTATTTTCAGTGATGGTAAAGCATAACTGTGGTATGAAATGTAGGAACAGTCAAAAGCAGCCTTGAAAAAGTCTCTATATTGCTTAAATTCTCTCAACCATACCTCTTTATGAAGTATGCATACATTCAGAGACTGGAAGTATTCAGGTTGACCATATTTCTACAGCTAACTGTATTTTATGAGCTGGTACCCACAGAATCTTTAAAAATCTGTCATGAAACCTGCACTGCACTGCCAAAGAATTGAGGAGCACTTGTTATAAGAGAGAATATGAAGGTTAAGTATAGCAGTTAATATATCAAATTACACAGAGACTGCCATTGTCCTTTGGGTGTGCATTTCCCAACATGTGTAAGTACCATCACTTTGACAGGAAATAATTTCATAAAGCAGGATTGAACAATTTGTTAACTACAATGGTATTTTCAAATGGAAAATAAATTATTAATTCACACTTTAAACTAAGAAAAATGGAAAGGTAAAATTTAGCATATTCATTAGCAATTAGAGAAAATAGTCCAGGAAGGCCAAAGCATTCAAATAATTCAGAAATGTTCTGTTGAAATGAATTTCTTATTTATTAAAAAGACAACACATTCTCAAGAGAGCACCTTCTGCAATGAAATAATTTAGTTTCTTCATATAGACACATCATACACAATGTTAACAACCATGAAAAACAATACAAAATGCTTTCAAATTTAACAAGTAGAAAAATATAACTAGTATATATGGCAATTGTGAATCTAATACTGTACAGATTTATGGATTTTACAAATAAATAATAGCTTAAATGCCCTTTAAAATCTTCTAACTGTACACTGGAACACAGGTTCTGAAGCTTACCACTAACTTGCCACAAATGTGTGCCAGTCAAATGTTCTGCCCACAAGCTCAAAAAACTTCTTGTTGGGTTCATGGAAATATTCCTGCAGTTTCTCGAGTAACCGGGTGTCCACCTGTGGGTGCGCTCGTCCTTTGGACTCGTGGAGACAGCGCTCTCTGCCACTGTCCCTCAGGCAGTAGAATCCCTTCGTTTTATTGAAATAAAAGTTTGAAGCATTTATCTGTGGTGATAACTTCAGAAATCTCTCTACCTTTTCTATTTCTGGAAAGGGATCTTTGATTAGTTTATCCCCATCTACAATGTGGATATGATCAAGAGGAAAATACTTCAGCCAGTTCTGCATGTGAACGTAGTATAAGCTTCTGTTTATTGCCTTGTAGTCCACATTGAGTTCACCATTTTTTATCAGGAATTGCTCAATGGATGGGTACGGCTTGTGCTTCTGCATGTGGTTGTAGAACACTTGGGTATAATCTGATAGTACTCTCTCGCTTGGGTCTCTTAAAATAAGGAGTAGTCTCATGGACTGGTTCATGTTATAAACTCTTTCAGGCACTTTAGGTGATGTGAAATATGCTGGAGTTTTTTCCACGGTGATCTGATGGGGATACGAGAATGGCATTTGATTAATATACCACTGCAATCCATTCCTGTAATGATCTTCCCAGTCAAAGAAGTGAACTTCACTTTCTGCTGCTGCAATATCTGGATGGAGACTCAACATCTCTAACAAAGCTCTTGTTCCACCTTTTCTCACTCCAATAATAATAGTCTGTGGCAGCTGCTGACATGATCCATTAGAATGAATGCTTTCCTTGAAGTCATTTTTCTGAGATGTTTTCTTTAAAAGCTCTCTCTGAACAGACTGAGAAGAAGTCTCAGCATTTGAATTTATAGCTGGTCTGGAAGGCACTATCTGAGGTTGAACAATAAGCAACACAGCTCCCAGCAGAAAAGCTGCCATGACAGAAGTTCTTAGTCTGGTTTCACTCAAGCGGGTAATAGGGCATAGAGCGATTTCCACCAAGAACCCTTAAAAGTGGTTTTTGTTTTGCTGAGCAAAAGTGTATTTCTCAAGCAAAAACTTCGCTGAAAGAGGGAAAAGAAAAAGCACATTATCTTTTATTCAGCCACACTGCAAATATCTTTTTCTTTTCAAAACTGAACAAACTTTAGCTTTCCCAAGTCCAAGCTCAAAGATAATTTAGTGTAATTAAATGTTTTAAAGGACAGGCATATGCAACAATGCCATAAGAAAATTATTTCCAGTCATCAGGAGACATGAATATTATGAATCTTTCATTTCCATGCAGGGTATTATTAGTTATTATTTTTTTTAAATCTGATTTCCATGGAGTTGAACCACAATCACAAGAGAATTGGTTTTTTAGTCTACAAGAATTGGTTTGTCTTAGAAACAAAACATGAAAAGGAAAAGGTGTGGAGGGGAACAAAAGAGCATGCCTAAAAGCTAAGGGTCTTGTAGGATGTCTGGGAATTACAGCCTCTCAAAGAACCATGTAACAGCAACCTAAGAAATGAAGCCTCCTGGGAAAAAAGGCTCATGCAATGTAGATAGAGCTGTCCAACATGAGAAGGTAACACTCTCCTAGGAAGGAATTAGGAAGAGCTCTAGATAAATAGCACACCAAGGAAAAGTTGAATTTTGTGTCATTTTTAAGTGAAGTTAACTTTTGCTTTGTGCTTACTGTTTCTAAGGATAAAATAGGTGGCTTTCACAATGGCCCTGCAAGGAGGTAAGATAATGAAACCACAGACTATAGTATGATTGAATCAAAAAAACACTAGAAGACCTGTGGCTCCTGTCTCCCTACTCAGGAAAGAAAATACACAATGGGTACTTCTGAAGGTCATTTCAAGAGTTAGCCAGCAAGCTGCTGTGATGTAAAGAACTAACTTTAGGCTTTATCAAAAGACTACTAAATACCACCACTGAACACCCTTTAAAGGTCAGGGTATTTTTAAGGCAATGTTTGAATTGAAATTGTAGTGGTTTCACACATAGTAGAGCTATTAGATTGTTGCAGTATGAGCAGGCTGTGTACACAAGCTCCCTGAATTACAATGTCTTCCAAAGACTTTATACCCTCAGTGAAGGGCTGGTGTGGATTTCAGTATTGTCTAACTGCACTTAGAAGTAGAAGCCATGACAGCTGAGTACCTGACTGCTTTGCCTTAGTAGGCTACTGTAATTATGAATTTAAGCCTAGAACAGCACATACTGTGCCATCTAACAGGGGCTGAAATATGAAATTACATATGAACAACCTGAGGAAATGCAAGGGCTAGGTTTTGGAAATACTCCAGAGAATGTGAAAAGAAACTAATGACTTTTCCACAATAACCTAAGTCCCAGTGCAACAAGGACTAATGATGTGTTTCTAAGTAATCTAAAGTTCTGTTTGATAGCTTTGCATTTACAGAGGTCATGACTCCATCCTGAATGGAACAGGTCTGCTTCCTGATGTTTTCTACTGATTATCACTTCACTGCTTTCCCTTTTTCCATTTTTAACGGGCTACAAGGCAGCAATATTGTTAGGAAGCAGATACTGAGGCTGGGAAAAAAGAGAAGCAAAGTGTCATGATAGATGTGAAGTTAATAGAGTGCCTCCTTGTATGCCCACAGGCTTTAAGCTTGTGGGCATACCTTGTCTCAGACTATTCTATCTGATGTTAGGCAAGTTTGCAGAGGAATTTGGTTTTTTCCATTTTTGGCCACTGTTAAGTTTTCTCTGTCTGAAAGAGTTCCATTTTGTCTGTCGTCATTAGTCTGCTCTCTTTCCCCGTCCCCACCATTCCTCCTAATAATTTCCAGCTTAATCTATATCACTTTTAACAAGAAATAGTCTTAATTGCCCCAGAGTGTGGATGTTGATGGGAGAAGACACTGGATGACAGAAAATTTGATATAGGTAAATTCACTGAGCTACGGTGCCACAATATTCAGCAGCAATGGGAGCACAAGACACAGCACCAGCCAGATTGGATCAGCGACTGATGGGCAGCTCAGTACATAAGAACAACAAAACATCAACTCTCTTGAATTTTAAGGTCACAGATTAAGGGAATAGCCACTTACTTCACAGTATATTTTAAGTCACTGGCTCCATAAATAGTAAGCCGGAGTTGTTGTCTTAACACCTTATTGGAAAAGCATAATAGGATTCCAGCAAGGAACAGGTTGAACTGTGTGGAAAGAAGTGAATTTAAAGCCTACTGGTAGGAACACTTATTTCTTAATAGTCAGGTTGAAATATGCTATGCTAACAGCCAAGTTCTGTAAGAGACTGTCTCTGGAAAGATTAAATGTTAGCTGCTGGTCTCATAGTGACAACACACCGCTGCATTGGAGGGAGGGGTGTTGGTTTTTTTTCCTGCTGTTGTTGGGGTTTTTTTAGGTTTTTTGTTGTTTTGTTTTCTCTTTGAAAAAGAAAATTAATGCTATATATTAATTAATTGGGATTCTTAATTTGTAACTCATAGTTTGCACACTAGTTGGTTGCCAACTTTTTTATTCAAGCCTTCCTGTGGCTGAATATAGCATAGGAACTTTTCAGAAAAAGACATAGCAAGGTGTCTCTTCACTCTAGCTCTACTCTTAGCCAGCATCTTTGAAACCAGACCTGTGGGATATTACCAGGGCCTCACCTCAAGCAGATTTTTGAGCCTCAGTGGAGCTCTGCCTCAATGTCCTCCCATTCTTAAAGACTTCTGTGGGGCACAGCTTTTTCTAAATACACAAAAGCAAATACTTCCTCTTCCAATGTGAAATCTCATTATAACATAGGAATATCTTTTGTTTCGGACATAGAGAATTTCCTTGTTCCTCCTCAGCTACTTGTTCAGGTGCACATCCTCCACTGCAGAACACCTCTACGGTATCAGCAGCATTTATTTTATTTTTATTTTCTTCCAAAGAACCATATCAATAACTATATCATTAAGAGTACCTATATGCTATTGTTGTTTTGTTTGCAAGCAATAAAGCTTTGTCTGTCTTTTCTTTCCATTCTATTTTGTTTCACCCAAACTGTATAGGCCTGATATTTGGATCAATTATTTTGTTTTGTTAGACTAATCCAACACAATGGACACAATTGTGCCTCTAAATTCAGCATAAAATACATGATGTATGAGGAGAGTGGTCTTCAGGAATAAAGCAGTATAAAAATTGGCTGTCTTTCAGCTCTCATGTCTTACATTCTCTTTAATGCTTTAGGTCGATCTGTACTTTGGTGTCTAGAATTACAGTGGTTTATATAAAATGATGCAGACATGTATTCCATAGCTTTATAACTTGTGGATCTGAAAAACTCTTTCAAAAATAAGAAGCATGCACTGAGGAGTTTAAAGCAGGCACTTTGCCAAGTCACTTTTCTGCTTTAAGAATTCTCTTCACTGCATCCACAAGTCATGCAGAGCATACATGACTTCACTTGATGACTCTGTATTCCAGATTAGTTAAAAAAATTTTACTGACAGCCATTACTTTTGTATTTGCTACAAGTAAATGAGCAAGTTGTAAAAAAAATACAATTTATGTTAAATGGTGCTTTGAAGATTATACCAGGACTTTTCAAAAACTCGATTGCTTTTGCTTAATCTTTTCTTCAGCTTTCTCCAATTAATTAGTGAAATGTGCCATCCTGTTTATTTAACCAGATTCAATGTAGACTTTATTATTAAAACCACTTCAACAGTAATAGCAACTTGGAAATAAACAGAACATTTAATCAGTAAATGCAGAATGAGGGCCAGAAGCTGTCATATGTCATTGACTTTTAAGCATGTTTCAGTACTCTTTGAAATGTGTCACTTTTGTAATTTCTGATATTTCTTACCATTTTACAAAGGTATTTTAATGCCTCTATATGTGTGTCATCAGTGACATTGCCTAAACTATCTAGATTATATAGACGTCTTAGTTTAATGTACTTTAACAAAATAAGGTAGTTTCTTCCTGGACTGATAACTTCATTTTTGTTGGGAATTGGATAGGGTTGGATTTAGTTCTGAACTTTCACAAGAACCTCTGAGTTAGCTGCCCAAGTGGGTAGGAAGAGGCATAAGGAGTGTCTGTAGAGCAGTCAGTAAGCATCAGGCAGAGTCTGCTGGCAGATTTGACAGGGACCTACCTCACAAAAAAAAGTCCACAGCCACACAGAGAGATCCAGCAGAGCTAATGGGACCCAGTTACCAGCAGGACAAAAAAAATTCCCCTGAGATAACCAACCTTTCCATAAGCATGCAAGTGACTTCACCTTCATTAAACAGAACTTGTGTTTTCCTGGTTCTTTAGGGACTGTGGGCAAACAGGTTAAGTTTCAGATGGCCTCACTTTATTCCCTTGCAGAACTGAATCCCTTCACAGGAGAGATCTCTGCACAGCCATCTAAAAATACAGTCTGGACTGAATGAGAACTATACTTCACTTGCTGAAGTTTGTCTGTAGAGGGAGATTAGTGCTGAAAATCTGAGTGAGACATTCTGCTCTCATAAAGAATACTTAGTTTTGCTGATGTGATAGAACCTCAGGACAGTTTGTGGATTTTATTTTCCCTGGCACATATTTGGACACACAATACTGCAAAATATAAGACTAACATTGCTGGTTAAACCAAGCTGTGCAGTACAACCCACACATCTGCTATGCTTGCTTCTTCTCTTGGTAAAAAAAAAATTCCCCTGAGATAACCAACTTCCTAAACTGATAAAGACTCAGTGTTCTGAACATTTGTATTCAGTGATGTGCTTTAAAAAAAACCAATCTAGAGCAATTGCAGTGTACTTGAAATCCTTCAAGAACTCGTTGATATGAACAGCATATTCCTATCCTCTAATGGTAGACTCTGTCCACCATAAGATATATTGCTTAGTTGTTTATATTAGCTCAAGTGCCACTTTGTACCCTGATAACATAAAAAATTCCCAGTACAGCTATCACTTAAAGCTCAGCCAAGAGCAGGAAAGGAAAGGGAGCAGTTGTTTGTTTTTTGTTTTTTTTTTTAATAAATTTAATTCAATTTATGAAACATGTTTTTCTTGAAAATATATTCTGCATTTTTTTATTTTTATCTATTAAACTGTATCACAATGCCCGCTCCATGAAGAAATTCTTCCTATACTTCCCACTGCATACATTTGGAGTTTTTAATCTTATTTTAATAAAAGTTTTAAACAAGACTTCCCAATGAAATGCTTGAATTCTAGTTTCCAGTAATTAACTACAGATTCTTTCCTACACTAGTGAGTGCTACAGAGATAAGTGTAATAAAGGAAATAGAACTACATACTACTGAAGGTCTCTAAAACCATAAACTATTGATTACCTCATGATATATCAAAAAAACCATTTGCACATTAAGAAGGGACATGAAACTACTTGTAACTGTACAAACCTGTCTTACAGTGCCTAGATGATACGTACATTTCCCAAATAATATTAAAACTGCTGCACAACCAGCAGAGATTAAACCATGGCTTTAACTTTTATAGTCAGATGTTAAGAAATCTAATAATAATTTCAGTGCTGTTAAGATGAGATACTGTCTATCAGCACTAAGACTTCAAAAATACATCTTAAAAGGTTGTAAAATTTTGGGAAGGGTAACTTCAGAAAATGAGAAAGGCTGACTTGGTTGGAAGTATTTTTGGCTGAAATCTGCTGTATTTCTGCACCTGCTGTGATAAATACAGTTTATGCAAATTAGATAGGCCACCAGTTCATGACTTCTAAAGGAGTTCAGCTCCAGTGTGAGCAGGAAAGTAGAAAATTTACAATAGACTGTGGTTATATATAACATGCACTTTTTCTTAAGGTCAGAAGGGACCATTCCAGTCTTTCATGCCAAGAGATCATAAAAATTGTTAGAAGAGAAAACACCCTAGATTTCAGAAAACCTCATGCAGGTAAAAAAAATGGGACATTACACCAGAATAAAAATAACTTGAAAAGCTCAGGATGCACAAAATTTTTTGTACTGAATAGTAATATGGAATCCCCTTAACCCCTTCTAGCGATTTTTTTTAATAGCTGTCAGGATTCAATTTTTTTTTGTAAAGCAGGTACACTGTACCACTGCCTTCTCTATCCCCCCCCACCATAAACCCAAATGCTCAATTCAAAATCCAGAAATTACTTCCCACCCCACTTTCCAAGCAAAATGGGTCACAATCTAATTAGAAAGAGGAAATCTATTGCACAGTTAATAGAGTTGCTTCCTAATTCATCAAAGCTGTCCCCAGGAAAACAGTGTGTGTGAAAAGATGGCTCTGTCCTGTCTTGCCCCCTTTCAGTCCAAAGGCTCACCTTAACTGGATGTATTAAAATAGGGAACACAGGAGACTAAGCAATCCCATTCTCATCTCCTCTGCTAAGCAATTTCTTGCCTCTTACACAGGGTTGTGGGCCCTGTTTCAAATACCAATATTTAAAACAAAAATAAAAAAAACACCCCACACCTCAAAATAGTAATTTAGTTTATATTCCAAGAAGACTTCTGTGTCTTCCACTCTCCTACCTTCAGAATAACATTGGAGCAGGGTGAATACTGTGAGGTCATCACTGTATTAGACTTAGCTAAACCAATCAATTTACCAAGCAAAGCACTACACAGTGACCTGGAGGGAACCCTCATGTTCTCGAGTGACAAATGAGATGACCAGCAGGATCTCCCATCTTGGTCTGCCTTAGCATATTATAATTTTGTTTTTCTCATTATCAAAAGTTTTCATGGAAATCCATCAGCTTTGACATATTTTTGGGCTCTGATACCTTATGCATTGTGAGCAGCATTTCTAGATGAGGGAAGGGAGAGATCCCAGGTTAGTGAGACTAGTAAAAACATTTTTGATTTCCTCTAACGAAAAGCAGAAGAGTTGTATGTGCCTATACATGCATATATTGGATAGGGTTTTCCACCCATTCTGTTTTTCTGTAATGCCTGGGTAAGCATATGGCTAGTTCAGAATAACCAAGGTAGTCTCCTGAAAAGGGGAGGGACACAGACAGGAACCTGGCAGTCCTGAGGCTGGAATTTGCTCTGTCAAATTAGGGTCTCTCCACTGCAACAGCTGGCCTAGCTTCAGATGCATAACCTTCCTGCTGACCTACCAGGTAATTTTGGTTATGTAGTATCAAAACCCCTGCATTTTTGAAAGAGGAGAAAAAACCAGGGTGGGTCCTGAAAGGGTGGATGTGCAAGAGATAGCTGAAGTTGTTGTCAGTGACTGTGCTCTTACTGAGAGGTGCTCGTTCCTGAGCAATGTGAGAAATTCACTTATTCCAGAGTGTAAGAAATGCTGGCAGATGTAAATTGCTACAGTTAATATATTTATACTTACAAATTAAGTTTGATAGCTAGAGAACATATAGACATTCACCAAACTGTGTTCTACTATGTTCCATTTGCCATACATACTGCAGAGGCTCTCTCTCAGTGGGAGTGGGCACTGCACGGATCTCTCATGCCAGAGAGATGCTCCCTGCAGACATTCTATCCCCATGCCATTCAAGCATGATATTCCTAGAACTTCACAGGTATTTTTTTTTCCTACACCAAAATCCAAAGAGTAACAGTCCTGAAACTGTGAAAGCCCTTAACCCACTGCACTGATAGAGAAAGGAAGGAGAAAAATGTACTTTAATTCCCAGTCAGCTGAGGTGATTGAACTGCCTGTACTCAGCTGCGTGCCCCCTCCTGATCTTTTAAATGTCTTGCTGGAAGATGAGACCAAACCCAAACTCTTCCCTCTGAAGACTATCACCCCTCCCTCTCGGCATCCTTTCACCCCCAAAAGATTTGAACTGCACACACCTTTATCCTAGTAAAGCATATCGAGAACTGCAGCAACCAACCCTTTGCTACACTACTCTAGGGTGCCAGTCCTTCAAAACCGAGACGAGCTCGAATTAAGGCTTTGTGCCCTCCTGCCAAGCCCCAAGGACCACAGTGCCCCCAGCGCCACGCAGCTCGCCAGGTTCCAGTTCAGCACGCTGCATCCCGCCGGCTCCAGCATTACGGGAGGGAGCGGATCGAAGATGCTCAGCAGAGCTTTTGCAAGTGTTCTCCCGTCAGGCAGGCGCCCCGCTTCCAGAGCCCTACCACTCTGCCCTTACTTGTGCTTGTCATTTTGCCACAAGAGAAAGAAGATGAAGAAAGTGCCCAGAAGCCGCACCTGGCCAGGTGCTGCCGAACACTTTGCTTTCCCCCCGCCGCTTTCTCTCCTATTCCCCCCCGACAGCGCTGCCTCCCAGAGCCCGACTCGGTGAGTGCGGAGGGCTGGGGCAGCGCCGCGGCTCCCCGCCGAGGCTGGGGACAGCTCTCAGCCACCGCCCGGCCGGGCAGACGCTCCCCAGCCCCACAGCGGCGCTCGCCTGCCGCGGCCGCGGGGCT
>WBNO01010614.1:150374-183194 GCA_013400575.1 Peucedramus taeniatus
GGCCCGCGGGCTGCGAGCGGCAGCGCCGGGTGCGGGCAGCGAGCCGCGGCTCCTCCGCCTGGGTGCGTGTGTGCCCGCCAGCACGGGACGGTGTGCAGGTCAGCGGGATTCGCCCAAATAGTGCTACAGGTCCGGGAAACGAATGGCTGTCCGCCATGGCAAGCGCACCTGCTCCCGCCTCCGTAAAATCCTAGAATATCTTGAGTTGGAAGGGGAGCACAAGGATCAAGGAGTCCAAGTCCTTCGATTGCCTCCTTCCTGTACTTATAAAAATACCACCCATGCAAGGTCGCATGAATTACAGACTTATAGTACTTGTATTTACTTCTTCTACCTCTTGTTTACTTTCTTAGGACTTTACAAAATGGCTCTGATTTATTTTTTTTTTTTCTCCTGAAATGCTTTCTGTTCAGCCAGATGAATCTGAAGCAGGATGGATGTCTGGAATGACTGAAATACTGCTCTTCAAGAGCAGTGGGGAAAAGACCTTCTGGGAATTTAAGTCCTAGGTTTAATTTTTTGAAATAGATCTTTATTTACCATGAACTGTGTTTTTTTGAAGACAAAATGGGTTAAAATCGCATCCATTATTTCAACAGCAAAACTCTTGAAATTTACTGTGAGCAAAATACAGGTCCAAATAAATAAATTAAAAAAAAACAAACAGTTGATTTCGATCAATTCCTTGTAGTTTAACAGATCTGACACAGGTAGGGTGTTTCCAAAGAAAGTCTATTAGCCCTGGTTGCACACAGGTCTTAAGTTTTCGCCTAAAGTGATGTAGTTCAGACAATTCTGTCAGGACTCTGGGATATACCTCATCAGGTTCCACGAAGTTGTGTATGCTCATGTTCTTCAAGTGGTCACAAATGTGATCTGTACTTACAGTGGGAAGTACTTTGTTCCCCCAGTCCCCATCCTCCTGTCCATCCATGACAGAAGTGTGGGAAGAGCGGTTGCCATTGAAGGCTAAGGCAAAAAAGGGATTTGGTACCTCAGTCTCCTCATCCATTGACCAGTGTTGTTTATCAGGTGGTCACACCTTCCTTGACCCTCTCAGCAGGGGTAGATCTTCACTAACCATGGGCTGTGACCTGCTCTCCCCTCATTTACTCCTTGAGTGCTGGACTGTGGGAACGTTGGGTCACACTTACTCACTGCACCAAAAATCAACATAGTTCACTGGTGTTATGCACAAATGTTGTATATTTTCTTATATCCTTTACCTTAAGCCTTGGCCTGCACTGATAATATAGCAGGAGGCAAAGCTACCAATTATGGAACTCTTAACCATAACCAGACTTTGACTGGGGGGAGCAGAACAAAGATATGTTTAATAAAAGTGTCACCAGCAATTTCAAGTGGATTAGAGGAAGTAGCTGTGTTTGTGGAGTTATTTTGTTTACAACCCTTTACCTCCAGTTTTGAAATATGTAACAGAACATCTGAGGAGTGGAGTACTGGATTATGTTTTAAAAAGAGTATCTCCACATAGAATTTTGTTAAAGCTTTTCAAGAAAGAAATGTGAGTACTTAAGGAAAAATAGGGTGGTGTAACTATAAATGTATTTTATTTTATGGTTTTGCATATTTAACATTTAAGATGTTTTCTCTATTTAAGTGTATTATATCATTGCAGTGCAGTTGCTTTAGCACCAATAAATATGCACAAATACTTTACATTTAATTTTTTAAAACAGAACATTTCACAAGAGTGTTTACTGAAAAAACCCAAAACAATAATACTGTCTTTTTACTTTGTATTTATATACCTTTCTGTATGTTTTATTGTGAATCTGAGTGTCTAGTAGAGAAGTACATTCGTTTGTGCTTAGCCTCGCTGTTTAACCCTGATATTTATGTCATGACTGTGGGTTTTGATTGTCTTGGAAACAGGTTAAAACCAAAAAATTTAAATGTTGTTCAGCTGCTATAGACCCGCATAGTTCAGTCATAAGGGATCACTGTTTCTTCCATGTGATCTATAGATCAGATATCATAATACTCATTTCATGTTTAATACCCAGTCTTGATATAAAAGAATCAAAAGATGAAAAATTCATCATTTCTTTATTGTTCCAATCATGAACTATCTTTGGTGTCAAAATAATAACAGAAAGCATCTGTGTACCTTTTTATCTGAAGGTATCTAAGTGTAACTTCAAGCCACTGCTTTATATTATCCCCTTCCCAGGTAGATTAAAGATATGTTTTGCCCAAAAACATACTTTCTTATTCTAATTAGGTCATTCTCAGTATTCTTTTTCTCTTTTTAATAAGCTAAACAAAGTGATCTCTTGCAGCGTCTCACAGAAAGGCTCAAGAAAGTTTAGATTTAATTACTTTTCTTCACTTTTCACAGGGTCTCATCAGTGAGTACAATAGTGATGCTTAATATTGACAATGGAAGCATTTTCACAATGCTTTGATAATGAATCCAAATTGCCTATAGGGTTTCAAGATTTATTGGTTGTGCAGTTCTTAAGCTATTTTCAAGGACCTTTCATTGTTATGTAATCCTTACTTCTTAAATTCAGATGTGCCAAGCTACTAAAACTTGCTTTATGAGAGTACTTTGCCTTAACACTTCTCTTTATTGAGCAAATTTGTAATTTCCTCAAAGGAGATTTATTTGACATGATGGTGGTAGTTTTTCTTCAACTGTGGGTAAAGTGGTAAGACAGAGTGACATTGAGTCAACAGTGGCATATTTTTATTTTGCAATTGAGTAATGACTAATTTAGAAAAAGGAAATGAGACTTCTTAAAGCCAAAGGAATGAGAAAGGAAATGAAAATTATCAATGCAACATTGCCAATGCTCATTTATGCTTCCCTCATTAGTCCAAAAATGAAGATATGAAAAATGGGGTTACCAAAGTTCTAGCATATGCTGAATGACTGACGTGCCATACAGGCAAAAGGAAGGGTGTTCTGCCCAAAGATTCAATTAAATAGGAGCTTGCTTAGAGGAAAAAAACTCTGCTGGAGGAGATGGCAAATGATTCAGAGCCAAGATTGGATAATTTGGGGATTGAGCTGGGGACTGGGCCCATATTTGGAACAGGACCCGTGTTGGAGGCAGGAGGACAGCAGAGGTGGGATGCTTGCACAGCAGGGAGGAAGGCAGTGAGTCACTGGAAGCAATGTGGCTCCTGGGACAGACCCCAGTGCCTCTCAGCCAGCACTGGAGGTGGCTGAAGCAGCTCCCAGTACAGCCTGGAGAGCATTGAGTTCATGCTGTCATAAGCATCAGAGGGATTTGAAAACTTTATTTCAAACACTGTGCTTCTCGCAGTAGGTGTTTTGGAGATGCAGAGGTGGAAAGTAGCTGAAAGAGCAAAGACATGAAAATTTCTTAATTGAAGAAATAGTTTGAGCTTTCCATGTACAGTCTATGTTGGAGCTGCCTGTTACACAACAAAATTTACATTTGTCAGGTTGAAGTAATGCAGATATGACTTAAGAATTCAGACTCACAGATTTCTATTTTGTCACCAGGAAATACTCTAGGGAAATCAGGGAGGAATTAATGGTTTTATCCAGTCAGGCTAATGGAATTCAGGTGTAGAATTTTAAAATACAATTAAATAGGTATATTTTGTAATGTTATTTTAAATTCAGGAAATAAAAGGTGTGTTACTTCAGGTCTAAAGTTTACAGAACATGTGTCTAACTTAGGGCAAGAGTGTAAAGACATGAGTAAGGCACCATTTTGACTAGAAAAGCAAAGGAAGTGAAAAAGGTAGGGAAGTATGGAAAGAGGTTTGTGGTTGGGGGTGTGAGGTTATAAGCCAGCCTCTGCACAGTAGAAAGCAGAGCTGAAATAGGGAAACAAACTGTGGGAATGAGATTAATTCTGAATGGGTAGCAGATTTGAACAAAAATGCAAAAGGCTAATCTGTAAACTTTTTTGACAGCTGAGTTTGCTTGTCAGGTGTCCAGTGCTGTTGATAACCAGCTCTACTTCTCAGAAGCATTGATGGTACATTTAGTAACAGTAATATTGAGGAGATGGAATATTGTGATCCAGGCTAGGAGCCACCACTACCATATATCCTTTCTATGGTCCAGTATATTTTAAAATTAAGTTCACACCTTAGATTAAGCAATAAAATGCAGGGAAAAGAACTAAGATGTAGCAGATGGAAAGGAACTGTGTGAGAAGGACCAGACTAGTCTAGGTACAATACTGAAGGAGGTGCAAGGAAAATCTAAAAAGCCTAATCTCCTAAAAATATTTTCAGGGATGATTTAACTACAGAGAATGAGTGAGAGCTTGCAGTATAGATGAGCTTATGAAAGCAAGGTGGAAGTGAAGCATGCAGAGAGGAACCTTACAGTGAAAGGAGAGCATAAATGATAATTAAGTGATAATATTGAACATTTCCAGAGAAATAAATAAAGGATTAGTCTAAAGATTCCTCACAGCCCTGTCTCATAGCTCAGTTTAGACTTTTATTTAAAATGATCTCTGTGAAGCATGCAGTGGTGCCATGGCCTTCTAATTCATTTTCTCTAGTCAAACATTCTCAGGTTGGTACTTTAAGCTCCAAGATGAGAATATTGAGAGTGGAGGTTTATAGTGCTGTAAGAGAGGCCTGTCAAAATTCTGTAGTTCAGCATAAACTTTTAAGACTTTTCCTTTCCCTAACTGTAGTGTTGTTTGCAATAAGAAACAGATTATCACTTGGTGATTCAAGACTCTGAATGATGGCTTTTACATGATCTAAAGAATGCTGGTTTTAACAAAGTAAAGGAAGAAAAAGATTAGTAGTCAGTTGAAAATGGATGAGATCTAAGTTCCAGTTCAGACTTGTCATAGCTTTGCAAGCTACTGAGACTCTTTCTTTGAGAAAGTAGGGTACCCCTTTCAAATAAGGTATTGCTATATAAAGAGAATATACCTATATATAGGTACAAAATTATAACTTTTGCAATGTCATCTTCCCAAACAGCTGTGTGAATCCAGCAGAGTTGCATCTGCACAGGATTTCCCACCTTTCTGTTCTGGGTGACATCCTTACTCTAGCAGAGCCTTGCAAAGGCAGCAGAACTTGCAGGTGCTGAAAAGGCTGGTACATGACTTTCCTCATCCTCACCTTGCTGCTGCTGGACTCATTTGTTAGGCAGCTGAGTTTGCTAAAGCAGGAGAAAACCACCAGCAAAGAGAATAGTTTCTTGATGGTTTTGTGCAAGCTACCCTGGGAAGACTCCCTTGTGGTTGGGAGCTGGTGAGAAAAGGTTAGGATCCATCTTTTCAGTGGTACTTAGCCATTTGAAATCAGAAGGGAACAGTCAAATGCTATTATATCCATTGGAAATTGCTAGCAGCACACAGACCCTTTCACTCAGAGCAGGTGACAGCAATCCATGCATCTGTGCCCTGCTGTGCTGTTTCAAATCCAGAAAAAGTGCTGAAGATGGTGGAAGGAGGCAGAGTAAACAACGGGTTGTCTTCCCATTCAAGCATTATTATGCTTCCAGACTTGCAATTTCAGACATCTCTCAATGTCAAAAAGCCTCTTGTATTATTTGGGTTTATTATACCTTCAGTCTGAGAGCTGAAAGATTTTTTTCTACTCACAGCCTTGTACAAATGTAAAGAAATAGCCGGAAGGTTTCTATAAGAAAAGTTAGTCCATTGCTCAGTGTTCAGGCTACTCTAAATTAGGAATGATTGGCCTCAGGTTATTTTAAGAGAAAGATATTAATGACAGATATTTGTGATCTTCAGAATGACAGTTTCCATCTCAGTTTTTAGAGGGCATTGCTGTGATTGAAGGAATTGTTCTGCATTTGTTCTACGCCTCTTTGTTTTTCTGTACCTGCTACCTGATGGAATATATTATACTAGATGGATTTTTTGGTTTTGTTTGTTTGTTTGGGTTTTTTTGTTTGGTTTGTATTGGGTTTGATACTTTTTGTGTGTGTGTGTACCTATTGCTTTCTTTAGAAGCAAATCCCTCTTGTGCCAAAGTTACATGGTTTGTGAGAACTTAATAGTAATAGTCCAGAACTAATCTGCATGCTTATTTGAATTGTACTCTACTGGCTTTCTTACTTAGGTGAAGAAACAACTTTCTGTTGAATTTGTACTTTGCACCTCAAATGAAAACCTGCATGAGGTAGTAAATACAAACACATTTCTTCTAGTACTGCAGTGTATTGTTGAGGGCTAGTCTTTACTCAACCTTTAGTGCATGAAATGGGCAGGGAATCAGGAATCCAAATGTGTGCTGTACACAGCTCACTCCTAGACAGAGCCTGATAGCACTGCAGCTCTCTGGGATGTCTGCTGGCTTTAAAGGAACTCAAGAGAGGTAAGGCCATGGCCCACTTTTCTATCACACAATCAGCAGGAGGTGAATCATACCATGTGTTTTCAGGAGCAGTAGGAAGTGATGGGACACTTTGAAGCCATCCTTCCCATGGACAGCGTGAAGTGTTCACCTGCTCAGGGCCAAGACTGGGACCCACTGCATGGTCATCTGTCCCCTTGGTTTATGCTACTGGAAAAATGCCTCTTGACTGCAGGGTCCTTTCTTATTTCAAATAGAATGTAACATCACTAAATGGACTAGAAGCCTAAAAAAAGCTGTCATTGCTCTTAACACCAAAAAATGTTCAAGCTGCTTGTGATAGCTCCAGTAGGAGTGTGATTGCCTTAGACGAAAAGAACATACCCAGACACACAGATGCTTTGTAGCCTTTATTAGACAGAGTTCAAGGTTGAATGCTTTCACCTGCCAGATGATATCCAGCATGACTGTGTTCCTTGAAGGCCACTGTTGCTTTTAAAAGATTTTTTTTTTCTGTGGTGGACTCTAAACTTAACGCTCAGCTGTGGCACTATGACTCAAAGTGCTGCAAGTGATTCAGTAGAAATCAACTGACCTTGCAGAGCAAAGTACATTTGACAGAGAAAAAGAAAGCATGATCCAGGCTTCATCAAAGGCCACACATGTAATGTGGGCTGGTCTGTGTTTGCCTTTGTTGCATGTAACTGCTAGTAACACCATCGGAATTTCCAGGCACAGACCAACTGGGTTGTGAAACCTGAGTTCCAAATACAGAGTGAAGTCCGAGGAAATTAGATGACCCATGCTGCAGACAGAATACAAGTTCAGTGTAAAATATTTATTGCTCCAAATTATCGTGGTAAGAGTAATAAAATGAAGCCATATTTGTAGGCTTCACAGTGATATATTTTTATGAGCTTAGAGCTGCTGCTTGTGTAAATTCAATAGAGAAGCTGTTTGGACCTGTTTCAAATTTCTGTAGCTACCGGGGAAGAACATTTATTCCCCATTTCCCTTGTTAGAAACAATGAAAAGCAAATCTTTTATCTGTTTACTAGAAAATACAGCTTTAATGAAACTCACTACCTTACTGAGTCTGGTTCTTTGACTTCTCCAGAGATGGATCCAGGTTGCCTAGACACTGAGAGACAGGACTGACACCAATTCTTTATGAGTCTTTTTAGAAGGTACAGATGAAAACTGTTTAGATAGATACAGCTGAAGTACTGCCCCAAATATGTTGTCAAATTACAGTATTTCAACTGTTTTTTCTGGAGATTGAAGGAAACAGTTAATTTGTGAAATTCTGCCCAGACCTTCCTGGTTTCTGGGATTGATTCTTTTCCCCAGGTCCTCAGCATCCTGGGGTCTGGCTGCACTGGTGGGGTCCCTACATTATCCTGGCTCCCAGGTTGCAAGAGTTTTCATTAGGCAGGAATCCAGCCCTTGGAATTGTTAAATATTGAATGGTAATTGGTAGAAACTTGGTTTGGAAATACCAAAATCATCACAAAGATGGAGTGACCCTTATCTGCCTAAGCCTGTAGCAGTTTGCCTTTCATGGGACTATCCTGACTGAAAGGCAGTCCCACTGGATGGGTGAAAGAGCTTTTATTACATGCTATGGGCTACTGTCATTCAGACTTCCTTTATGGTGTGGGAAAGGAACTCAAATCCACAACTGCTTCATGCTCAGTCGCTTAGGGTAACACTTGGTTTGTCTGGCCAAGTTCAGGTATTGATCTGATTCTGATTGAGACCCATTTCAATATGGTAAAGGTTGTTAGAGGTGGTAGTGCCCTTGGGTTGTGCACTGGCTGTATAAGAAAGCTGTTCCTGGGATCCTCATTGGGAATGTCCCTGTGTTCCTAGAGAAGCCTTATTGTATGAGCCAGTTCAATTCTTTCAGTGACAGAAAAGAAGGTTGATCCCAACTTCATAATTAAAAGCAAAATCTAACATGATTGCATAGAAAATATATATATATATATATAAAAGCATTTAGTACAAGAATAACCTACAGCTTTTCCTGAAAAGTCTTTTCCTCTCCTGCCATTGTTGTTCTTGCTTCTCTGTTGCATATGTCTCAGTTTAATGATTAGTATAGAAAAAGAGAGAAAATGCATTTTAATTCAAGTAATTCAGTGGGTTTTTTTGACAAAAAAATTTCCAAAGAAAAAATAGATTGGTTTTTATCTCCCTCTGTATTTTCTTCCAGCTTCTCTCCCTCAGTGGAAGAGGGGTAAGATATATTGCACTGATTGTAAGGTAGGCTTTTCAAATAGCTGTTTGTATATGAATAGTAGCCAGTTTGCTCCAAGACAGTGTTTGATAAGATATGGCAGTTTTAAAATTCAGCTGCCTTTTTAGGCTCTTGTGTCTTTGTGTAAACACCTGAAACCTCTCATTCCACCTACTGTTCTTCCATTACAGACAAGATAGAAGCGTCTCAACTCACATAGTTCAGGAAAAGAAGTGACCATTGGCACAGGCTCATCATGAGCCTCCTTCAGCAGCTACCAACAAATAAAGATATCTGTGTCTGACTAATATAAATGTTATATCTCTTAACACAGTAATAGACCTACTGTTTGAAAATTCTGTGCTAGAATAATTTTTTGTATGTCTTTTACTCCCATTTTGCAATTCAAAGAAACTAATTTTGTCCATACGTTGCAGCAGAGCCATAGTAAAGGAAGGGTGACACATGAACACACCCAAATGTTGTGAATTGCTGCTTCTGATATAGTTTCCTCTGAAGAGTAAGGGCTGAATTTCAGAGCTGTGGAATGAGCAGGAGACAGCACAGCTAAGAGATGCTGGAAGGAGAAAGCACAAGAGGAGTGTTGCTGTCAGGGGTGCTGAGGGACCAATACTGTTACCAGAGGTAGGCCTTGAGTTATCCAAATATTACTATGATCCAAATCATATTTTTGAGAATACAGGGTTCCACCCCTTCATAATTCATCCTGCTAATCACCAAATAGGTTGATGAAGGGGACTATATAATAAAAACAATTACAACTTTATTTATCAGTCATCTTTCTACAAATACTGTGGGTTTGGGACACCATCATTATCAATAATTCCTATCTAGATCAATAGCAGCTCAGGTTGAGAGGAATCTTGTGTAATCTAGTGCAGCCTGCCCAAAGCCAGAGCCTGGTCAACTGCTGTGTTCTTCCACTAATTCTTGTGATTTTAGTTGTTTGCATACAAGCTATTTATTCAATGCAAATCTATTTTGGGCAGACTGTGCTATGTCTACCTTAACTTATTTGGCATTCTGTCACCTCCCTGATTTCTGCAATTTCCTTTCCATTGATATTTTTTCAGGTACAATCAGTTCTCAGCTTGACCTATTGCTTTACTATAGGAACCTCCTTTCCTATCTTCCTTTATTATAGGAACCATTTCTGTCACATTAGCCTGCCATATTTCTTTCTTAAACCCCTGCTTAGGTTTTTTTTCAGCAGAAAAGTATTCTATACTTGAAATATTCATTATTAAGGCTGGCTTTTTTACCCACAGAGGTAAAAACTATTTTAATTTCTCACTCAAAGTATGAGATTTTTTTAAGGGATCTAATTACATATTTCTGATTTCTGACAAGAATATTTTCTAGTATTTACATTTCCTGGGTCGTTTTTTCTGTCCACAGGCCCTGATGTGTATTGTAGTATATTTCATTACTAAAATGGGCCTAGCTAATATAGTCATATGTAAATAATTGTACGTATAAATATTTATATTTTATGTAAATTCCTGCATAATGAAAATATTATTAAAAAGATGTGGGTTTTTTTTTAAATATAAAATCTATTTTTATTTGTTTCTATATTTGTCTAAAAGGTTGCAAAAAAGAAACTTCCTGATTTGTGAACATCAGCTCACATTATCTTTTTTCTAAATCAAATTAAGGGTAAGCAGGAATTACCTGGAGTTAATTAAAGTGTACTTTTAAGCAGTCTCACTATAAAAGCTAAAAAAACCCTCTATTAATGAGGTGCAACTTGGTTAGAAAGTTGCTTTAAACCTGTTGCCTGTTTTCAGTTCTCTGGGAGAGCAGCAGAAAGAATTGTTGAGTTCCATTGTGTAGAAGTCATTAATAAAAGAGTGCTAATGCACATTTGCTACCCTGGTAAGCTGTGCCTTATATAAGTCTGATTCAACTAGACAAATGACCTGTTTTTAAAAGGAGATGGAAACATTTGCAGTAAAACTGTGCTGTCAGATGTGCAGAGGGTATATAGCTCCTACAGAAAAGACGTTTATTCAAATTCTTTAGACAAAGAAGGTCAAACAAGCCTAGTTAAAAGTCAAGAAAATTAAATCAGCATTTGGGACTAAATCTTTGTCTCAGTGCATAGGTTAAATACCCCACCTGTCCTCTTGGGATGTCAGCAGTCTCTGGGCTGCATTGCTCAATCAGTCCTGGGGTGGTGCAGAAGTAATCTGTGGTGACTACACAGCTGCTGTGCAGAAAAGGTTGATCTGTTAGCTCAGGTGTGTGCCATTTCTAGTTCTAGTGGAATTCAGCTCCTTAGGATAGGAATAGGTGCCTTTGTTATGAAATAACATAGGAGATAAACAACACCAGAGAAGAATAACAGGAGATAAAGAGCGCCAGAGAGGATGCTGTATTTTTCTTGGTTGGGTGAATAGTCTCCCAGAACATATCTTTCAACACTGCTCTTGATACTAGAGGAAGAAACCAATTTTATGCATTAGTGATATCTGTAGACTTTAAAACATGCAAGTATCTTGCAAATAGAATTGATCATTTATTCAAGCAATTGCTTTACAATTTTTTTAAACTTGGCTACCAGTCTAATACAATGTAACATCAACATACAGCCTGGTTCTGATCTTTTTTCCCATGTAGTTTATTGACTGCAGGTAAATTATTTCTAAATTGCTTCACTAAGCCAAGGTTTTCAAATACAGGCTTAAGAAATAGATTTGCTTCATATTTGTCACAGAATCATAGAATGCTTGAAATTGAAAGGAACCTCTGGAGGTCATCTGGTCCACATCCCCTGCTCAGGCACTTACAGACAGTTACTCAGGACCATATCCACACAGCTTTTGAGTATCTGCAAGGCTGGGGACTCCACAAGCTCTTTGGGAAACCTGTTCAGTGCTCAGTCACCCTCACAGTAAAAAACTGTTTCCTGATGTTCAGAGGGGACCTCCTGTATTAATTTATCCTGTCACTGGGCACCACTGGTTCTGTCTTCTTTTCACCCTTCCTTTAGGTACAATACTTTGACCTGCTGGCACCCCAAAATAGGTACCTTGTAAACACTTCCTTGCTTGCTTTTGGAAAGAGGCATAGAAAAATATTTTCAGTGCTTTTGTGCTCAGTTTATGTTCTGCATCTATTGCCTTCTTCATGCTGACATGTTCCTTCTGTATCACATTTATAAACAATGCTGAAGATAGCAGAGTTTCAGGTTTTGTTGAGTCATCCCACATCTAAGAAAAAGCAAAGGAAGCATTTTCTTACTACTTTCTGAAAAATGGAAAAATGACACAGTAGAATAATGGAATCCCTTTCTTCTTCAGATACCTGCCAATGCACTCATTTTCCATATTACACCCACACTGCAGAGGAGAGACCTAATCTGTGACCTTCACATTTGTGTGGTTCTCCTTCAACTCCAGGCTTCCATACACTCATACAGTTATGCAAGCTCATGACTATATTAAATGGAACAATTTCATATACCTTATTAGAATACCTTCAGGAATTGTGCTTAGGGAGACTGTATCCTAACAGAAGATGTCACTTTTTTTCCACTCCTATGATTTCTTATATTGGACAAGTTGAGCTGATTGCATGCTGGAGGATGAAGAGTGCTCCACCCACTTGTGCCTTTAGACGGCCACGCAAAAAATTGCAAAGTGGGTTTTACCTGTACCCAAAGTGATATTCCCAGCTACATGACCCAGGCAATACAGCTTTGGGCATGTGGGGCAAGAGGAAAAGGAATAGTTTATCTCTAGTGCCCAAAGCAGAACAAAACTGCTGTGAAATACGAAACACATTTCAATGATCTGATTCTTTATCTGTACCTCCTTAATTACAATCAAGGAATCATGATGACCAGCTAACATTTACATTTGTGTTTCTGAACTGATGATTCTTCAGTGAAGAGATATAGGTCTGTCTCTTTCAACTGTCTGTATGTGATTCTGTATTTGACTTAGAGCTCTCCATGCCTATTTCCCCAGTTCCCAGTTCCTGTAGATTACTTCCACTAGAATGCTAGTGGAAAAACATTCTGTCGTTTCTGCTAGCAGCTGAATGAATGGTTGCTACTGTTGAGTGATTATGAATTTGACCCAAAGGCAAGTGTCATGTGGCTTTTTAGGAATGCAGCATAAAATGCAACTATGTGAAGAACTACAGTAGACAGTGCAATCTACTGAGAGGAGATGCCACAAAATGTTATTAAATACTCCTAGCTTAGTTTAATATTTCTTCTGTGTTCTCCCACACAGTGTTCGGAACAAGTAAAGTGACATGAAGAATATTACACATTTATTAAAACAGATGGAGGACATCACTTTTATGGATTTGAACAATTCATTAAAAGTTAGTTTCTGTCAAGATTCACCACACTGTGATTTTTCTCACATCTTGTCTGCCTAGTCCAGACTCATCCCCCTCAGTAGGGGATTGAGGGAGTCCTCTCACTGGTCCATCAGTTGATGTCTGAACCATCCTCTCTTCAACAGAGAAATAAGAAGACTTTGCAGAAGTAGCATAAATTGTGTTCCCACTGTGCCCAGTGCTGGTGTTGGTGGAGGAGACATGATGCCATTGCATGAGAGAGCAGATAGGCCACATCCATTCAGGTGTTGTAGAAATGTGTTTTCATCCTCACCATTCCCCACATTAATGGGGAGATTTGAGCATAAGGGGTTAGTGCACATGTATTTTAGACAATGAGAACTGTCTCTGGAAGGATTTAGCAAAGCTCATTCAGGATTAGGAAGGACTGTTGGGTGTATAACAGCAGGATGGGGCACCACAGGCTCTACGTGCCAGTCCAGGGAATTTTTTTCTGCCTGGCCTCTTCCATGCAATCCTTTCCCTCCAGAGAGTTGTCATCTTTCCCTGTGTAACCAGTCCTTTCCACTGTATGCCCTTGTGTATCCATAACATGGCCAGAATGGTATGTTGTGTCCTTGACAAGGCATTCTTCTGCATGTTCAGACAGGTAAGGCTGGGTGCCCCAAGGCCATTTGTGTGCCCTGTTACATGAGTGGGGGCAGGTCTGTCTCATGAGAGTGGAACCCCTACTTTTGCAGAGAAACCAGAGGTACATAAAAGTGTGCACTGTCCATGTGACTTTGCACACGCCTGCAGGCTGATGGGGATGATGGCAGGCACCTGCAGTTGGATTACAGGGTGGGTGCATGTAGGGATGCACAGGGATGAGCTGTAGTGTACAGGAGTCCCACATCTTCATGAGAGCATTATTAACATGAAAAGTTGGATACCTGTGTTCTAGGTCACTCATGACATATAATCTCCCTATCAGGGCATTTATGTGGTAGCAATCCTTTCCCTGAATTGTTGTCTGAGACTAAATATATAATTGATGAAGAAGAGGTATTGTGATTTAAAACCAAAATGACTATTCAGAAACTAAATGGATTGGATCCCAAAACACTTTGATCACAGATATAAGTAATTTTACAAATTATGTGACTTGCCTGTCCCATGGGAAAGTCAACGCAATGGAGGAGGCAGGAGAGAGTCAAAGCAGTGGTTCTAACTGTGGGTACATGGTCGTGGAGCAGTGCTGTGAGGTCCCTTTCTATTCTTCAATAGCTTTGGACCTCAAAAGTTGTAGCACTAGATGGAAAAAGTTTTGGTCAACCTTCCTCAGCACCCAGCAAGTCTCTGGTGCTGGTGCTCACAATCAGCCCATCTCAAAGGCTTTCCACAAAGACATGGTCACAATACTTGACATGTATTTTACACTCAATGAACTCATCTATTTCTAGGAATAAGTTATCCCTTATCCTATAGGATTAACTAAAGTTTATATGCCAACAGTTCTTGTCAACAAAGTACCTTATTCCAATAGCCAGAAGGAGCAACTTTTTAGGCTTGACTTATTTTATGCTGAGGTTGGTGAGTTGCTTCCTTGTCAGATCCAAAGAAACAGTGCCAAAATCGAATGCCCTTTAATACTTGCACTGAAACTCAACTGTGGTATGTCTGAAAATTTTTCCCAGTTTATTGTTTTTCTAATATATGAGCTTGTGCATGAAACACACATGTTTGTAGCACTACAAAGAAATACTGCTGGACAACTTGATTCAATTTCCCACTGATTTTATTTTCCTTGGACTTCAATGGCATTTAGTTGTGTCTCTGCTGATCAGCTTGATGTTTAGCTCCATGCAGTGTTATGTTTTATCTTGGCTCCAAATATGTTCTCAAATTAACATGATGGTACAGATGGATTCTTGTCTCAGAGCCATATGATTGATTTCATCTCTGATATTCTGCTCCATCAACATGCAAGGAATTAGTCCTGACATCAAAGGGCAATCTGTTTACATTCAAAGTGCAAAATATTGCGCTAAGCAATGCAAAACAGATTAGAAAAGAGAATGGCACTGCCACTGCTGTTTTGAAACAAAACACAAACTTATTAGGAAAGCCATATACTCTCTTCTCTAAAGCAATTATCTTAAATACTGAGAACATAAGAACATCTGTAATGAGTCAAACTAAAGGTCTGTTTGGACTGCTGTGCATGTATGCTAGTGGCCAATTTAGGATGCTAGAGATATGAATGGGACAAGCAAATGGTGATATACTTCCCCTCTTGAAGTCTTTCCCAAACAAATTTCTAGAGGATTTCCAGGAAGCGGACCAGCAATAATCATGGTAAATTTACATGGGTTATAATTTATTAGCCACTCAGAATAGATTTTAAAATATTTTAGCAGTAATACACAATACATATCATTAACAAAAATTACACTAGAGCTTGTAAATTAATACAAATTTAGGATATATTTTTTCAAATCAGAGAAATTCTGGCAGAAAGAATTGTTATCTTCCATTTTGTTTTGGAACATAAATAGTGTTGCATTCATTTTGCTTCAGAAGGTTGTCTTTTGTACTTGTCAGTGTAAAGGATGAAAATAAATAACTAAACAAAATGTAAATCTGACCTTGACACTTCCAGTCAAAAAGGGTTTGTTTCATGTTTGAGGCAGAAAAGATTTTATTTATGACATAAATTACTTACTCTCTTACACTCCTCTTTTTAATATATTTTCTTCTGATTGATGTAAAATAATTATAATAATAGCGTCCCTTGAAAAAATTCCCAAGACTAAAATGGTGAATGTGAACTAGACTGATAGAGAAAGAATACAGCAATAGGCTGGACAATGCATAATTACTTTGGGTAATATATAGCTCTCTGTCATGCCCATCACTTTTTTTGCATTGAAGACCTTTCTTTTGTGTTTTACATTCCATACAAATAATGAATTATCTGTTTTAGTCAGCTCTTGGTACTGAATTGTTAATGAAAATTCAGTTTCAGAAGTAGAAAATGTTGTAGAGTGAAATATTTGTCTAGTAGAAACCATAGAAGTGTCTTGACAGGCTGAGAGAGTTGAAGCTGTTCAGCCTGGAAAAGAGAAGGTTTTGTGGAGACCTTATAGCACCTTCCAATATCTTGAAGCGGCCACAAGAGAGCTAGTGAGGAAGATTTTACAAGAGCACGAAGGGATAGCACAAGGGAGAATGGCTTTAAACTATAAGAGTAGGTTTAGATTGTTTATTAGGAAGATATTCTTTACTGTGAGGGTGGTGAGGTACTGGAACGAGTTGCCCAGAGAAGATGTGCAGGCCTCGTCCCTGGAAATGTTCAAGGCCAGATTTGGTGGAGCTCTGAGCAACTTGGTCTAGTGGAAGGCTGGAAGGTCTTTCCAGAGAAGGGGGGTTGGAACTAGATAACCTTTGAGGTTTCTTCCAGTTCAAAACATTCTATGACAAACTTCGTTTCTTTGTGCGTACTGGCTCCAGCTTCCTTGAGAAGTTAATTCTGTTTTAGGCTTTGGGGAAAGCAGTTAGAGAGTGTCCAGGGGAGCACCATGAGGATGATGAAGGGCCTTGAGAGGAAGCCGTGTGAGGAGCAGCTCAGATCACTTGGTCTGTTCAGCCTGGATAAGAGGAGACTGAGGGAAGGCCTCATTGTCTTCAAAAATCTTCAACATTCTCATGTGGGGAAGAGGAGGGGCAGGTACAGATCTCTTCACTCTCATGGCCTGTGACAGGACTCAAGAAAATGACATGAAGCTGAATTGGGGAAGGCTTAGTTTGGCTATCAGGAAAAAGTTTTTCAACCAGAGGGTGGCTGGGCACTGGCACAGGCTCCCCAGGGAAGTTGTCACAGCACCAAGCCTGATAGAGTTCAAAGAACCTTTGGACAATACTCTCAGGTGCACAATGTGACTCTTGGTGGTGTCCTGTGCAGGATCAGGAGTTGGACTTGATTATCCTGATGGGTCTCTTCCAACTCAGCATATTCTATGATTCTCTGACATTTAAAAACTGGTATTTAGATTAAAACCAGAATTAAAAAACTGCTAAAACCCAGGTTACATCTAAATATATATAGAAATACAAATAATATTGCATTTAGATGGACTCACATTAGTTGCAGATAGTTTCTGCCAGGATGGATTTCCTCTGAAGAGATTTCAGTTTGTGTCTTTGATTTTGAGTGAGGATCTATAAAGCTTTGTGTAAGGAAAGATGGCAATTCTTGTTCAGCAAACCATCACTGCATATACATTTCAGGTGTAGCAAATGCAGGAATGTGCTGCACAGGTGCAGTGCAGTCAGGTACAAGGTTGAAGTCTCCACAAACTTCAGGCACAGCCTGTGGGAGTTTTTGGTCTCCCTCTGTGTCAGGATATGCTTCCTTGTGTTTGGATGTTCAGTGGCTTTTTTTCCAGTGGTAAATTGAGCTTGAAAAGACTGCACACCATGAAATGCCTCCTTCACTCTTCCTCAAAATGGCCATTATCAAAGTTAATTCAAAGGCCCAAGAAGAACCTCAGCTTTCTGTCACACCATCCCAGAAAGCCCAGTAGGAGCTCTGCCCACTGGCTGGGACTGTCCCTTCTTAGACCAGGGTCATGAGCAGAGTTTGCAGCAGAAATTCTGGGAGCTGGTATTGAGGGTGTATGTGTTTTCCTGAGGCACCTTTCATCTGCCAGAAACACAGCTGTTTTGCAGCACAATGGTTCCTTATTTCCAGCAGTGAGCACTTCTGAACTGTACCTTTAAAGTCGTTGCATTACAACAAGGCCCCTTACTCAGAGTAGCTAATAGTTCAGGTTATAATATGATCAGTCAAACAAAAGATTTTGAAAAGCTTTCCTGCATAATGTGACCTAGGGAAGTGCATTAGCTGAGTAAATATATTGTTGATTTGTTTTTCCATTAGCAATGAGTGATTTCCCTCTAAGTGACCTATAGGACTGCTTTCTGGGAATAAAGCTGTATTGATAAAGAGAATGGAACGTAAAGGAAATATTTTTTTCTGTAGAGAAAACTTGTACACAAAACCAGGGTACATTGGTTTCTCTGGTTTTCTATCCTTTAGCTATGACATGGCTTTGTTGCTTTTTCCTCCTTTATCTCCAGGTCAAAGGAGTCATGCTGTACATTATAACAGAGGTACTGTTTTCATTTTCTCAGCATCTATACTCAGCTATGCCTTTAAAAAAGACAAATTCATCTTGTGACTGTCTGCTGTGTGACATGTTATATAATTTGATGTATATTTATTTATATCACTCCATTGCAAGGAATGGCAGTTTTCAGCAAAAGAAAACAAGACATTCATTCTCATTTGTTTGGGGATCCAAGATGTATCTGAACAAACAATCTCCCACACTGTTTGCTTCAAGATTGAGAACAGGAAATGTAGAATTGGGATGGAGAATATGAAAAAGCATGTGTCACTGTAAGATAAATCTTTTGGAATTGAGTTTGCCCCATGATAGACAGTGCCTGAAATTTTCATGCATTTATGCTTTTCTGATATGTTAGGAAGTAAGTATATATGCACTGCAAATTGATATTCAGCAGATTTGTTAGTATGCAGATCTTTGCAAGATAATCAAGAGAGCGCTTAGAAAGTATTGCAATAATAAATTTCTTAGAGCAGATGTTCCTTAGCAGATTTTATCTGTGTCATTTCAATGATAAATCCTTCTGACTTCTTAACCTTTAACTACAGTTGCACACTTACATTTGATTGTGAGAAATAAAAGAAACTGAAAAGAATTTTATAAAATGAGTGTAATTTATCTAGAGGTCACTGAGTCTATGATAATGAAAAAAAATTGCCCCTAAAACTTACCATTAGGAGGAAAAAAAGGTTAGAAACTGTGCAAAACTGTTAGTGAAATGATTGCATCTTACATTTTGAATTATAGAAGTTCTTGCTAAAATTTCTTATAAGTTATTAAGCCAAAGATCAAATCTAACCTTCCTAAGTTATACTGCCCCCTGTACACTCTTTATTGAGTTTTGGTTTTTTGTTTCACAGATGGATTTGGTGTGGGATTCTTCTCTAATTTTAACTTTCTTAAATGAAGGTATATATACCAAAATAGACATCAAGGCTGTCTTCATAATTAGTAGAGAAAAGTTAAACTAAAGGAAAACTTTATGTACTTTAGAGACCGTTTTAGCATGGGATTAGTCATATCTGGAGTTGCTTATATATCCCATTTGCTGTGGGTTACTGCAGGCAAACCATAGGCATTAATCAGTTTTGGCATTAATCCTAGCTACAGGCTTTGTCCACAGGAAAAAAAATTGTTCCATTTTGCTTCGATTCTGAGCTATGGTGAGTTCAAATCCCTTTCTGCCCATGGATGTCCTTGGTGAATAAAGTTAGACCTACCTTGATCTTTGAAGTAATGAGAATTACTTACCAAAATACTATTGGGAAAGCAAGCATTATTGTCCTTGTGCCTTGGTCAAGTGCAAATCGTAACAATATTTATTCCCTTCCTCCCACCTTAAACTGAAGCTAAGTAGATTAAGTATTGAGAGTTACCTAGACACTATTACTACATATTTGCTAGAAAATTAAACAATGTCAGGGAATATTATTAGCATTCATGTCAAGTGGTCTGGTCTGGTCATGAACTTAAGGTTAAACTATTACCCTCTTAAACAGAATGGCAAATGGCCTGTCTTTGGCTTGTGTTACCCAACCTTTGCTGAAAATTCCTTGAGAGACTGTAGCTGGACCTGAACAGAACCATGCTAGAGATTATTCAAATGGCATGGAAAATGGCATTTTTCATGTCAGGAACATTCTCTGGTGAAGTGGATTAGCCTCAAATAGCAACTCAGACCCACAGAGCTGCTCTCTCACTGCACCCTGGTGGGATGGAGGAGAGAATTTGAAGAATAAAAGTGTGAAAACTCATGAGTGGAGATAAAGACAGTTTAATGGGGAAAGCACAAGCTATACACACAAACCAAGCAAATCAAGGAATTAATTCACCACTTTCCATGGGCAGGCAGATGTTCAGCCATCACCAGGAAAGCAGGGCCCATCGCATTTACCAGTGACTTGGGAAGACAAACACCATCACTCCCAGTGTTTTCCTCTTCCTCTTCCCTCAGTTTTAGATACTGGCATGATGCCATGTGGTGTGGGGTATCCCACATATATGTGGTCAAGTGAGGTCAGCTGTGCCCCCTCCCAGCTCCTTGTTCACCCCCACCCTCCTCACTAGTGCGGTGGGTGAAAAGCAGAAAAGACCTTGACTCTGTGTAAGCACTGCCCAGCAATAACTAAAACATCCTTGTTTTATCAACTCTTTCTAGCACAAATCCAAAGCACAGCCACATACTAGCTACAGTGAAGAAAATTAACTCTACCCCAGCCAAAACTAACACATCTGGTGTTATTTGTTTTATTCAAACAGTTGCTTGTGGTCATGGAGGACATATAAGTCCTTAAAAAAGAGGAGCTTGTTTATACTCATATTGGCAAGTAGAGCTATGGGAGCTTCTTATTTGAAAAATGAAACTCTGAGGAGCATCATCCAAATGGTGAGATATTGATGAAACTTTGTTCAGTCTTTTCTGTGACACCAGGAGTCATTAAGTATAGCTTGTAGTGCTCCACAGTCTGGGAGCTTTTCCACTGTACACTGTGAAAAGTGAAAAGTGGAAAAATAAGCTGAAAGATGTTACTTTCATCAGCAGTGTTACTGGAACACTGGAAGCAGTGTTACTTCTTCCACCACTTCAGGATAATGATGCATGAATGATGGAGAAAGAAAAAACAGTAGGAAATCAGGTAGAAAATTTTAGGGTTTTCCAGGCTTCTGCGTCTCTTTAGCTTAGAAAATTCTTGGAGTGAACAAGACCTGAACTACAGCTATTATACAATGGTTGCAGTGATGTTGCTAAAACAATATATAGCTGCCAAGCCATTATTGAAATTTTCTCATCTGCATTCCACAGACACAGCTGAGCTAATGTGAAATATGTATGTGAAATACATACCTTACAGTCCTTGTTCTTTCCCAGCAAATGCATCTATCAGAAAATGTAGGACTGGGAAATAGGGTTTTCTTGGGGAAAATAATTTGAAACCGTGGTGGCTATTTGTTAAGAATGCTGGAAGAAAGGGATTAATGTAAGGAGAAGGACAGTGAGGACAAGTTCATATCTGTCCTGTCTTCATAAGGTGTTTTAGAGAACCAAGGCTGATAAGAATATAGACATGCCTGAAGTTATTTGGTGTCTCTCACTGGATATTTCAAGGTTTCACTCTGAATGAACCTGAAATGCAGTCAAAACTTGTTTACCATCAGACCCAGAAACAAACCCTGTCAACAGCCTGAGCTGCTTCAAACAAACAGCACCAGTTTATAGGTTCATAAATATCAGATGCAGTGCTTTGAAAACTGTATTGAGCAGTCCCAAATGCCATGGTGGCAGCTGAGCAAAGATTAAATGAGTAATGGGGAAAATTCCAAGTGCTCGTGTTTATGGGGAGAAATCCCTTGGGCAGCAAAACCAGAAGACAATGTAAGCATCATTTGTCCATAGTGTGTTAAGGAATAATTTAACCCACACCTAGATTTCTTTTTGTTCTGAGAGAATGAGGTGACTCCCTGATAATAAAGCTGCTGAAATAGAGGAGACAGCCAACACATTAGAGTGTAAATAAGTGCTCATCCAAAGAATTAATACATTTTTCTAAGCTTCAGGGCTTATTTTCAGTCTTGTTAATAACACAAGCAATATGCCTTTTTTTTTTTAAACTGCACAGTAGAGCTGAAAATAAGAGCAAATTGTATATCAAGATGCAATCCAAGTTAGGATGGGTGCAGGAATGGTTGGATTGTGCCTGTTCCTGAACAGTACTTGAGCAGGCTATGCTTCTCTAAGTGCTGGTGCTCTCACTGCCATGTGACCTTTCCTCCTGGCTTGATACCTGAGATAGTAGATCACAGTACCAGAAGTACAGGAAGAACTTTCCTTCTCTGTCATGACCACACTGAATTACAGTTATTTGGCTACTTCCTATCTAACAGCTTTCACAACATAATTTTTGTATGTAGATATTTTACAAACTCTTAGGAAAGTTTAGAATCTGGAGAGGACTTTTTTTGGCCGCTATAAGGTAACTACTGTTTCATGCAATAATTTTCACTGGTTTTATTGTCTGTGGGGCATTGTTTGTTTTTAAATTGAAACTTGTTTTTTAAATTTTACTTGCAAATTAAATTATATTGCACAGCTTGCCCAGATTTTGTAGCTATAACAGAAGTAGAACTAGGGGGTAGACTCAGATCTTGGGTTAACTTTAGAGACAGTCTGGGGAGGGGTGAGGTAGAAGCCATGTCCTGTTTTGCAGAGACAGTGGAAGTTACTCTCTGAATTACTTCCCCTGTTAAAGTTCTTCAGCCTGGTGAGATTCATGGGTATCATAAACTGAAGTATGCTGCACTCAGCATGCTTTCACTGTAGTCTGTGGGGCTATTCCATATGAATAAAGGCAACTGACTGATTTTGTGTAACTCATAAGCAATTATAGCAGTGACGGTAAGAGTGGGGCTGTAAATAATCAAAGTAAATGAGAAAGAAAAATGCTCTAGAGCTTTTCTCACTTAACAACACAGAAGTGAAGGACAAGGGTAAAGCAGTTTGCACTACTTGTGGAAACTTATTAACTTATTCATTGAGAGGCAAAAGCAAGTGAAAGGGCACCTTCCACATCAGTATTTGAAGCAGGTTGTAAATGTATTTTTAGTGAGGATAAGAACGTAGGTAGAAATAAGGCTTCATTTTTCTTGAGAAATCATCAAGCAGGATTGCACAGCTTATCACATAGCAAAAAGAGAGTTCTTTAGGCAGGAGGCAAGCTTGCATGACACCTTGCAGAGATGCAGACACTAGCCAGGCACAGCTTTGTCACTGTGCTGCATGTCACCAGCTCCTTTTAACGAGCTGGTCTTAGCAGGAAAGACTGTTCGTCCGTCTAAAGCAGGACTGCTATTTTGGGCAGCACTTAAACCCTACCCTTGGTCGTGTAGTTGTGCTGTAGTCTAGCCTGCCAGCTGTAATGCCATCCTGCCAATGTCTTTTAGTGTGATCCAAGAACACTTTGGCATCCTGCTTGAGCTCTGACCTGATTGTAAACTGGAGATAAAATAATGTACCCTCTGTGCAGTCAATCATTCATATTGTTAAAATACTGTTTAAATATTGCTAGGGGCAGTATATATGGCAAAATTGTGATAAAAATTATCTTGTGATAACTACCAGTTCCTGTTCTAGTAACGGCTGCAAATTTCAGATTTGTTAATCTGTTTGAAAATGTTTGTTTGCATTCCTGTGTGAGTTGGAATAGAGCAAGGGTGAGGGTTTGGCTCAAAAGCTTGTGCGTGAACAAGAAAGGATGTCAGGAGGAAGGGAGAGAGGGAGATTGTAAGTTAGGAAGATAACTACCAACACATCATATCAAATGAGTTTTTCCTAAGCTAAGGTGCCTCAGTCATGATTGGACTTCAAATCAGTTATAAATATCTCAACCTCAACTGTGTTTCTTGTAGTTTGTTTTGGGTAAAATTTGATATTGCAGCCTCTCAGTGATCTGTGAGAAATTTGCTAGGGTCTGTGGAGAACTCTGATACATGACAAAAGTCTGCAAAAAGAACTGCACCAAATTTGAAATATCTGGTTTCTGTAGACATTTCCCTTGCTATTATTAGTGTGTGCTGAAAATCATTGTACAGACCTGTTTCTTCATGGAATACAGTGTCACAAACACATTTAAATTGCAGTCCCAAAACAATCTAATTTTGAATTATTCAGATGTTGTTTTGTTTCACTTTAAAATTTTAGCACCAAATTTCTAACATTTTTAGAAGTAAAATAATCAACGTATGTAAAAAGTAAAATTTCTTCTTTTCAAGTGCTATGTGATAAATCACCTGCTGTTACTCAGCTACCACAGCACTTGCTCATTCCTGTTCAATTTTTTTGCATTTTTTCCCCAGCCAACATCACGCAACAATCAAGTGTCTAATAAATAAGGTGGCTGATTGAGGGTATATGAGTGAATTCGAGCCTCTGTGGCCTCACTTTCACATCTGCAATGACTTCAAACTTTTCATTGGTAGTGCACACATATCCCAGGAAGAGATTTGTCTGATTTGTCAATTGGGTAAGCTTCCAGATCCAGTGCCTGTCAAGGGTCATGGGTGTTTATCATTTCCTGTACACCTTAAGCACAGATAATGCAATATTGCTAAGGAGTGTTGATTGTACAGCAAACATTCCAGCTGGCATTGAATCAGATTAGCCTATACAGTTTCACTAGATTTCAAACTGGTTTTCTTGCATCATTAAAAGAAATTGCTCAATGAATTAATCCAGTGGTGTATCTGTGTATGCCCAAATTAATTTCTGATTTAATTCCACTGACATTGCCAGGCTCACACTTTGGAAGAATTTGGCTTTTTCAGTTTAGTCTATCACTGTTTTTCACACGGATTAATTTTAATGGAATTGCCACGATATCTTGCTTTGTCTTCTTGCATTATAACAATGCATTCAAAGAATAAAATTTAGCATTGCAGGGATAAACAACTGGGATTTGTATGTGTATCCAGTGTATGCATTTCACTGTGATTGCATGGGAAAAAATTTATAATACATTAATAACTGCAGGATTTCATTCTTTAATTTTGCTTTTCTTTTTTTTTTTTTGTATGATATCATGATAAGTCTGTACTCCAGGAAAAATTTAGGTCTACAGACTTGAGCCAATTTAGAATGCAAAAAGGAAAGTAATGTTCATATTTATATTTTAATCAATGTTTTGGGGGAGGGGAAAAATATGAAGGGTTGCCAAACTGAGTTCTATTGATTCTCTCCTTTGACAAAACCAGAGTTTTATGCTTTCTCAAAATTAAATGTACAACATTGGTAATACTCTGACTCCCATTGTGAGCACTGCAAAATAACATCTCTTACAGATCATGAATGCATGGAGAACAGGAAGAAATCTTCCCAGTGCAGACCCTTTGGTTTCCCTCAACTCAGGGGTTAAAGGTGAGCTTTATGCTAAGCCTTGCCTTTTTGAATCATTACCCACACTGACATTTTATACTCTTAGCAGAGGAGTGCATGGAAGGCAATAAATATTCTGGCCTATTTTCTATAATATTTAGATCAGTACTGGAGTCAGATGGACTATGAGGACCTGTTTCATGGACCTGTTGCTTTCACACTCATAGAACAGCAACAGCTATCATGTCTCCACCATTTTCATTCACTACCTGGGTAATAGTCTCTGTCATTAAAACTGTCCATTTCTTACTAAATCAGCTTTGGAACTTCATCTCCTCTTATTCATTCCATGGCAATATAAAGCAGTTTAGCTGCAGCAGCTTGCAAGGCAATCAGGGTCATCTGGCAGTCACTTGGTCCAAAATGTCTCTGTCAGTGCTGTTGACTACTAAGTGCAAATTACACTATATTAAAGAAATACATGTTTAACTTTGAGACCTCTTTAAGTATAAATTTTATCGGTTGCTTATTTAATTTTTCTTCTATGGAGTTCATAAAAATGTTGGCAAAAGGCCAAGGTAGGACATGAGCATAGGGAGATAATTTTTTGAATGGAGAAGTATGAATGTTTTTATGCAGCCATATGTATTATATCATCCTCCTCATGAAAAGAGTGCAATAATAGAGAATGATTAATCACAGGGAAAACAGCATTCCGTCATCCTTCTCCCAAGAGGTACTTTACAGAGTTTGTGCAATACAGCATTCAAAACCAAACCATCAGTATTTATTTTCTGGTATCTCACCTAACAACAGAATGAATAACCATCACATGAACAAAGAGCAATCTGTTTGCTTTATAAACGACGTAGTTTCAGCTACTTGTGAAATAATGAAATCTAACACCTAACAGTAACATCAAGTGAATATGACAACCTACATTTTTGAGCAGTGTGTGAGAAGGAAAAAGTAAACTGTAGATTGCACGTCAATTCCTATTGTAAAGATGAATACTGTTTGCTTCATAGTGATGATTCATGAGACCCTAGAGTCATATACACCTGAGATGTGTGACGCTTGCAGAGTTTCTGTACTCCAGTTAATTGAGGCACGAGTATTCTTTTCCTGCCTTCTTCACTCTGTTTTTATGTGTCTGGTCTGTTCTCTCCTTGCTCACAAAGGCAGCTCACACTACATGCCATCCTGTGAGCTCACATACTGTGCAAAATAACGCACAGACTGCATCTGAATCCAGCTTGTTTTTCCCTCTCAAAATAAGTACTCACAGCTACTCTTACGGCAGGTTCTTTTTCTTTGTGCATGTGTGTTTGGTTACAGTAAATCTTGTGCCTTCATCTGTTTTTCATGGAGGGTATTACAGTGCTCATTCCCATTTCTTCCTCCATTGTAACTCCAAAAATAATCAGCCATGAAAGTAGCTATTGAGCTTTATTGTTACCAGCACTGTGAGATTAATAAGTGGTGAATATACTGTACCTCACTAAAAGGATGCCTTAAATTGACAATCTCCCAGGACAGTCAGGGAGTTCTGAGAAACCTCAGTGTTTCCTGTTACTCCTTCCATGGGTCTGCATTGATTTTTCCAATAGTCTGTGCCAAACAGGAACAATTTACCTCATAGGGAGGTAATAAAATAATCTTTACAAGCAGTTAATAGAGTAAAGCAAGTCAGAAACTGGATTTGTGTTTGTGGGAGAGAGAAGATATGATAGCATAGTATCTTTCTGTGAAATTCTACATTTAAAAAAATGCTGTCATTTGGGACACTTGAAAGATTTAATTTTTGTTTATCCACTGCTTTTGTTTTGAGAAGTTGTTATTTATTATTATTTCAATATAGTAAAAATATCTCAATTCAACATTTTCTTTTGCTTATCTCTGACTTTTAATAGAATAGAACACAGCCTAATGTAAATTAAGAATGGGAACAACATGAAATGTTTTTAACATTGTTAAAATAAAATTGTTTCTCATTTCTGGTGTACTTTGAGAAAGCTGAGATAGGTTTTTTCAACTTCTTATTAAACATGTAATTGAAAAAAAATCCATTCTTATGAAAATGATCAGACTATTAGTTTTCTCAGTGAAATTAATTCTTGGGGCTGTGATTCACATTAGAGACTATCCAAGGAATCTATGTTTGAAATCTATCTTCCTGGTGGCAGGCTGTATTACTTTTTTTCTGTCACAATATTAATCTTAAATTAGGTGTACATGTCATTACAATTTTTTTTGCTCTCAACCTTTAAAAAAATGGACACAGAAAAGGTAACAGGTATGGCCTAGGTTTATATCCTCAATACTCCAGTGGCTATGTGAGTATCTGCTCTATTTCTTTTTACTGTTTTGTCAAGAAAAACTGTATCAAAATTGCAACTAAGTGAAGAGTTTGTCTTTGGTTCCAGAGCTGCTTTTTCTTTTCCTGTGTTTAGGAAGGTTTAACCCTTCTGAAAATAATTGTAGGAGACTTCTAAGTGGAGACTAAGTGAAAAGTGTTGAGGTGAACAATTAATTTTCTAAGAAAATATGGACACAGGAACATTTTCAGACATTAACTAATAAAAGCAATAAAACCTTCTGTTTGCTCAAAATATGGCTAAATCTAATTTTATTGACAGTGATAGCAGTATTATTACATGAGGGCTATGAGTTCCTGGAGTTGGATTAATTCCTTTGCTGTCATAAAAGTATATTTAAATGACAGGAGACTGCACTGCCTGTGTTAGTGTAATTGTTAGTGTATTTTGAGTGTGAGTGGCATTGGAAAGAAGCAAGAAAATCAGTCAGTTGAAGAACTCTCACTGTTAAGAAGAAACAGAGCATTAATCAATTTTCTCACTGTTTTTTTTTTTTTTTTAATCCAGTAGAAAATACTCTCTGAATGCCATGCCTAGAAAGCAGAGTGGCAAACCTCCCAAAAGAAATGTGTGACATCTTATCCACATCTAATACCTTATTAAGGCTGTTGCATATCCAGTCAGCATAGGAGACCATGAAAATATATAATTTGCAAGATTTCTTTCATGGACTCCTGGAGCTGTTTTTTTTTTGCTTTTTTGTGCATTTTTTAAAATCAACTTCATTTATGTGTCCTCCCTTGAATGGATGTATTAGCTTTGTTACTAAGTTGCATAACTCTAGACCCAATTGCAGCTGGACTTAAAGGGATGGCTGAGAAATCATATTGCTCTTGTGATTTATTACAAGTCATGGGCAATTGCAGTGCACTCTATACCTTACCTTTTCATGTAAATTGAAAACATTTTACAACTCTTTTCAGGAATGAAGGTATTACGAGACAAGATGCATATGAAAGGCAGCTCTCATATGAACATTCCAGTACTACTGGCATGGTTTTTTCATCTGGACACAAAATCCTTCTATAGCACAAAGGCTCTGCAGGTCAATATAATTGTAGAAATGATTAAGCAAAATAGTTTTACCCCTCCTAATCTATTTCAAACACCTAATTACAGAAAATAGCTTGTATTAAGTGGTCCATGGTCACGATGACAAATGTTCAGCTAAAAATCAGAGCTTCAGCTCGTATGTGTAGACATGGCTGCATTTAATCTACTGAATATGTATGACTTTACTTCAGTAGAGGCTGCTGCAAGTATCTATAAGCACACTCAATCCTGAAGAAGAGGGAGAAAATTATTATTAGTTTTCCTTCCATGAGGCATTTTCTGATAATATTGCAGTGTCTGAGATCTGTGAAGCCACCCACTGTTAAGTTTTTCATAATGACCTTTTCCATGCTATTCTTACTGCGTCTCACAAGTGTTTGGGACAAGTTGTAAACATTTTTTTACACTTGTGAATATTATTGGGTTGTACAAGTAATAAGGGGTTAAAGGACCCAGTTTGTCAAGAATTTCCATGGAGCTGGTGTTCCTTCTCAGCTGAAAGGTGGATTGTGTCCAAATACTTCTGAGGAAAAAGAAACTATGTTCAAGTCAAATTTGTCTATAACTAGTTCATACCCTGCTGAGTTAGGTGGCTGTGATTCATAGGTTGCTAGTGGTGTATGACAGGAAATTCTATTACAGTGCTCAGTAGTAGGATAAATGCAAATAATGATGATGACAGAATTCGTGGATGGCTTTTTATCAAAGAACCTCTATCCATTTGCAAATGTTGCGTCAAACCTTAAGATGAATTGGCTGCATATGGACAAGCCATAATAAACGGGAGGGGACACAGGAGGTTGGCAGCATGCCACAGAAGTGTCTTCAGCTGTTTTAACTTCTAGCCCTCATTTCCAAAGTCTCCATCCACCACTTATGACAGCTGAAGGGAAACTTCCCGTATCTTCTGGCCTGAAGCACAGCAGGCTGATTGCACAACAAGGTCTGCCCTTAGCCTTACTGCTCAAAGGATGGGTGGAAAATGAGATTTTAAATGCTTGTAAAATATTTTAATACCTCAATACCTTTGTTAAAATAAAGGTGTATATGTGTGTGTAAGCAATTGTGCACATACCCCAATGTGAAGTCACGCATGGGCTTTTTGGTTTTATTCTAGGGTAATTAATAATTACTGTGGAGAACAGAAACCTCTTACAGGAATCCATTCAGAGTTAATTCTTCTGATCAAACAGAATTCACAGAAGTCTTTTAGAAGTAACAACAGAAATTTGAAGATAATAGGTATAACAGAAAGTTGATAATAGAAACAAAATCTTAATTGAGGACTGTCATCTAGCAAATCAACTGATGAAATCAGCAGTCACTGAGCTCATCAAGAAGTAGGTTCTAAAAGACCTATAAACCCAAATATTTTACTGTTAAAATTTACACATATTTTGCCCATGTAAAGAAAACTTGATTGATGTAAAATAAAGTATTTCCATGGAAATCCACTTAAATGCCACCATGGATATCAGATCAATGTCTCAGTGTTCAGGAGAGAATATAAGTTGCAAAGAATCTTCTTCTTACCCTGCCATGGATGACACTAAACAATCTTCAGTCTAATATATCTTTCTATTAACATCTCCTCTTCACCTATCACTTTGACCTTTAATACTAGGATTGTGACTCTGAAGAGGAGTTTTTTCAGGGAGTGTTATTTGGGAAGTGTGCTTGAGTGATATATTCCTTCATTCCAAATTTCAAAAAACTGTTATATGTCCCAATTGCCGGTAAAGTTTACCACTGCTTTAAATTTTAGTTCTCGTCGAGCTCAGGAAGTGTTGGCTGATATGGAACTGACGTTCCTGACAGAAAGAACAACAGAGCTGTGGGAAGGCCCATTCTGGGCTGCTGCCAGAAGCAATATAGCCACATTTCTGCTGCACTCTGTACAGATTAATTAGCTCTGCCAAGAAGCAAGAGTCACACTGTGCTAACATGGCTACCTTTGCTCTGCAGCTTAAACTAACTCATTTAGATCTGATGCAGGTACCTTTAGATAAAGTGTGGTTTCTTTATCTTTGGACTACATCAAGGTAAAATGACTCATTCTACAGTACTAATTATTTCTGGCAAGTTATGGTCAGTGTTAATCAGTGACACATAGCAGATGCTTTGTGATGGTATCATCTTGCTCTTACTTGTATCCACCTGTTCAGAGGAAAACAGCTGACCTGTAAAGTCATTTCCCAGCTCTGCTGTTGCACATATGGAGCATTGCTACTTGTTTCTCAACTCCGATAGTGATGTAACTCCTTCAGTCTCAGGAGTTGCAAAGAGCAGGATAACTGCTAAGTCACTAATCCAAACAAGATCTCTCTGGTCAGGGCCTGCTCTCTTCTCCCTGAGGACATGCATTCTTGTGTATATACTTGTCAACTTGCACAGTAAATGGGGAGTATTTACTTACTTTGTTGTTTCTTGAATTGTCTTTCTATTATCAGGAAGACTATTACAGCCATTTAAATATTTGGCTTCAGAACTAAACTGATTTTGGACACAATCACTGTGGAATCCAGAGCTTCTCTGTGGTGCTCACATGATGAAGCTAATTAAGTATTTTTTTGTATTGCTGTACATATACCAAGCCTGTACATATAATCCTGATACAAGGACCAAATGTGTGATGCTGTGCCAGAAGAAGCCATTAATATCTGTACGTGAGAGAGAGAGCACATCACTTGGCAAGTCACAGTTAAGCATGAACTCTGATGGTACAATGGTAATTGCTAATTGGATGTTATGAGGTAAAAGCCTAAGGGAAGCTGCCCTCACCAAACAAGTAAGTCAAGAGGCCAATCCTTGTTGGCAGGGAAGTTCAAAGTATTAGTACTCGTGTGAAACAGCCGTAGGGAAATGAATCATACAACTGAAGGTTGCTTGAAAATGTCCTGTCACTGGGTGCACTACTCTGAGTTTGTGTGCAGCACAGTGAGCAAATTTCATTTCAAGTTACTGGAGTAAGAGGAATTTTTGAATAATCATCACTATATAATGACCTAGATGACAATGGGTAGGTTAAAAATAAGAAATGCCTTTTTGGATTTAAGGGAAATGAGAGTGGCCTTCCTCTGGGAATAAGGGAAAAAATTGAATGTGAGGAAGAGAATGTCCAATTTTAGACCTGATTATCCTCACCTCTTGCAGCCTTGCACAGTCAGTAACACGTTTTCAAAGGGATGTGAAGTGCTATCATTCAGATTTTTTAAGGTTATCACTCATGCCCTGACTTCCCTGGTGTGAGTCCTCCCAGGACAGCATAACAGAGGCTCCAGTTTTGACCTTTCTGGCTTTAGATTTCTTCTAATATCCCTATTATAGGAGAGATGATGGAGCAGACAGTGGCAAACTGACCACAGTTTCACAGCCGACAAGTGGTGCATGATGGAGAGCTGGATTAATGGTGTTTCCATAGCGCTATTTTCAGAGATTGTTTGAAATATTTGCAAGGAAAACCCCTTATGAATTGGAAAGTATAAATGACAGTTCCCAGGATATTTTATGTTCTCTCTGTCTCAATGAATGATACTGGAAGATACCATCTTCATTAGGAATACTCTGAGAGGTCTCTGTGCAGTAGGAATATGTAAAGTTACAAGGAGTCATGATTTTTCTTCTCATGACCTCACAACTCTCTGTACATCCAGGAGACTGAGCCAGCAAGTCTCTGGGCTCCCTGGTGGTTCCTATTATCCTGACAGTTCAAATACAGTCCCTGGTCGGCAAGCTGATGAAAGAAGTGAATTTTCTTCTATAAATTATATAATTGGGATTACTGATTGATTGTATTAGAAGATTTCATTGTGTGGATATTCTGATTTCAGTCGAAGAAAGAACAGAGATAATTTTCTCAGGCTAATCCTGGGAATCTTAGAGTAAAGAACTAAAACAATTATTATCTCTCTTTCTGTAGCCATTGTTTATAGTTATGGTTCTCCAGAGTGTGCTATTCATAGCACACCAATAGTGTGAATGGTTTTTACTTTGAGACCAATCAAGTCTTACCTAAGCAGGTCGGATTATAAAAGGACCCGCTCCTTTCATTAAACACCTTTTTGCTTTCTTGTGGTCATCTGAGTTGGGTGTCTTTCATTCCCTGACTCAACAGTGTCATCATTGCAGTAATATTTATATAAAAATATCTGCAGTTAACATGGTTATCCAAAGCAGCAGATTGCATTTGTCACTTCCTTGCATTCTGTCCACAGGAATGGACATCCCACTGAAATGTGTCTGCGGTCTTAAGTGCATTAAGATAAACATTCTTCTGGACAGGTAACGGGAAAGGTACACATTTTTTTTTTCCTTCTGTCACTTGATGAAAGTTGGAATTTTTTTTTCACAAACTGAGGATTAAGTGGGCTGCTGTGACTCTGTCTTTTGTGAAGTCTCCAGTAGACCTGATATCACATAGTCTGTTAAACTAGAGAATATTTACCAAAAATAGAAACTGGAGGTGAAACAGTA